>CAAKHC010002510.1:0-16725 GCA_901007825.1 Macroramphosus scolopax
GCTGCAGGCGGATCCAAACCAACCCACTTCTAACACACACACACACACACACACACACACACACACACACATTGTAGCAAAGCCAAGCGAATTGCTGGCTGTGAAAGTCAAATGCTCTGTTATTCCATTCCAGCAAATACAATCACTGGAGATGCAGTGCCGACCCGAGAGGCCCAATGAGTGAGGCTTTTTCAGAAATGCACACAATGACACAAGCTAACTGCTCTGTTGTTTTCATCTGACCCTCCTTCTTCCATTAAGGGGCGTTTATACGAAGCCATGAAAGCCAGCGAGACTCTGAGTGTGCAAACAGCAAGTCTGGGCAAGTGTGTCTCACTATGTATGGCTGTATACTGTACTTTGTGGTCCTCTGTCTGTTTGAAAATCACCAGGGGAAATGGATTTTCTCTTTATCCCCCCCCCAATCTATCCACCGGTTGTAATAGCTGCTGCTGAACTGTTCTCCTCTTCTTTTTTTTAACACATTGCAGCATTTATTCAGCTGCATGGCCCCTCTTCTCAAGGCTTGTGTGTTCTGAAATAACCCATTAATCATGTTGTCATAGTGGGAGTGAGTGAGTGAGTGAGACGGGTTGGGGTTAGACAGCAGGAAGCCGTGCCTGAGAGAGACTCAGTCTGTCAGCTACAGCCGAGCATAATGAGGGATAATGGATGAGGGAGCATTGACATACCTGCCCAATGTATTCATATGAGGAGGAAGAGACCTGCAAGGCTGTTCTCTTCTCTGTTATGCACTGTGTGTGTTTTTTATAATTTTATCCCATTTTCTCAGTGTGCTTCTCAACCTCGTTCCTTGCGGTTGTGTTTCCGTCGTTATTAACCGCCCCCTCTGTGTCTCTGTCTCCCGCAGGCTGTGAGCCCTGTGCAGGGTGGTGATGAGCAGTCACGGCAGCAGCAGCAGCAGGGGAAGTGGCCAGCATGGTGGCACACCCCCTCCTCGTCACACCCCCGGACCCAAGCTGCAGGTGCAGCGCTCCCTCTCTCGTGACACCATCACCATCCATTTCTCTGCTCTGGGGAAGGAGGAAGAGGATGAGGAGGAGGAGCTCTATGGGGCACTTGTTGGGTCTGATGGAGATAAATCAGAGGTAGACGGTGCAGGACGTCGAGAAGTTTCAGGGGCTGACAGCCAGTCTGTTGCTACAGGCTTGGAGGCAAACGAGGAGCTGTTGTTTGAATCTACTGGTGCTGAGACCTCTTTGGGAGCTGCTGTGCTCCCGGTTTCTTTTAGCAGCTCTTCTGTGCAGTCCCAAGAGCCTCACCCACACACACCCTCTCCAGCCATGACTATCAGTCCCACCACCACCCCCAACCTGAGCTCCACCCCGCCTGCAAGCTCCTCCTGGCCTTCTGACCGACCCTCAGCCAATCCCCCATCCACAAGCTCAAGTTCCTCGTCCCCGTGCAAGTCTGCAGCGCTGTCATCCTCCAAGCCCTTCCTCAGCCTGGTCAGGTCCTTGTCCAATGATGTTGAGTCTCGAGAAACCATATCTCCCCCTACTACTGTTGCACCATCACATGCACGCCACAGACACTTAATGAAATCTTTTGTTAAGTCTCTGTCCACTGACTCTTCGAAGGCTGAACATCCGGAAGGCTCTCTTCATCACTATCTTCATTATCCCCCTCATCAGCAACAACAACAGTCATCCAGCCGACACCCACCCCGCAACATGCAGCTCTTCAAACAGTTCTCCCAGCCCCGCTTATCCTCCAGCCCTGTCATTGCCAGTCAAGTAGGTGGCGACTCCAAGACAGCCCCCTCCTCCCCCATCATGTCCCCAGATGGTAGGTCTTTTTTTAAGGTTCAAGAGGTGGAAGCTAAGATAGAAGATACCAAGCGGCGGTTGTCAGAAGTGATGTCGGACCCTCTGCAGCTTTTTAGTAAGATCATGGGGGATGAATCCGGTATGGGTGCTGTGGGAAGCTCCACTCATCGTGCCAGATTGCTGTCCTCTAGTGCATCAGAGCTCAGTAGCGTGACAGCTGTAAACGGACATGCAGAAGGTAACTACAAATACAGCATCAAGGAGGAGGAGGGTGCGGAAGAGGAAGAAACTCCCACTGGCAAAGAGCCTGATTCGGTGTTTTTCTCCTTTCCTTCAATGTCCCCAACTCCAACTCTTACCCATGCCTCCACTTTCCCTAAGTCTCCGTCCCTCACTCTGGGTCGTTGCTCTATGTCGGCCCTGGTAGCTCGACAGCAAGATGAGGACTTCTGTGAACTGTACAGTGAAGACTTTGACATATGTACTGATACAGAGACACCAGATGGGGATCGGCCCGGTTCCCGGCAGCCCCATACTAGCAGCACTGGTTTGTGCAGTGAACTTGATACGGAGGAAGATGAGAAAGCAGACGAGGAGGTGCCTGTGATCGGTCTCGTCTTCCTGACACAGCTGATTTATTGGTATTTAGTCCTTCCAGTGCCGCCGTATGTATGTGCAGTGGTGCATGGGATAGTAGCCGGGTTTACATTGGCCATCCTGGTCCTTTGGCTATCGGCTCCTCGGCGCTCCTCATTGTGGACGAGGACGGGGAGGCGAAGGATGGAGCCCTGGAATGTGGCCCAGCTGGATATCAAAGAACCAGGCATATTCAAGGTGAGACCGACCACAACATGGGTGGCCAACGTTTGGCTTGTTGCTCTATAACTTTTGGGTTTGTTGTATCAATTTCATATAAGCAGCACAAAATACACTCTACTATACTATACTATATGCAGACTTTTTTGGGCTCTTCTCTTCCCAGAGGCCTAATTAGTTGTGTTTACAAGAGGAGGTTGAAATGGCACAAGAGGAATCTCCAATGAGTCCCTCAGACCAAACACGTTCAATTGCCTTTCATGTCCTTATTTGAGGTCCTTTTGATCTGAATGACATTTTCAGTCAACTCTCGAATGAACTCTGTATGATTAGATAATGTGATGTGATATGAAGTAGAATGGTAAAGAATAGAGGGGATCAAACAGTCGTGCATTGGCAAGTCTATAAAACACAAGAGAGAATAAATTCTGAAATGAATTAATATAGAAATGAAATATTGATTTATTTGATCTGTGCATTTGGTCTGTGAGAATACGTTTTGGATCAGTGTCAATGAAAACTCTCCCCCCCTTTGCACCCACATGATTCCGTCAGGGCTGGATGAATGAGATCCCCAGCTACGACCCGGAGATGTACCACGCCACCTTGACCCACTCTGTTTATGTCCGGCTCGAGGGCTCCGTCCTGCGTCTGTCCAAGCCCAACAGGAATATCTCCCGCCGTGCTGCACACAATGAGCCGAAACCTGACGTCACCTACATCAGCCAGAAGATCTATGACATGACCGACAGCAAGGTGTGGTGGTTGCGGGTGTCCGCTGGTCACGCCAGCTTGATCAATAGGTCTTTGTGTGTGAGACAGTAATAATTATGTTGATATTATTGTGTTCAGTGTGTGGCTCTCGTCTGATCTTAGCAGATGGTGACATCAAGCACGTGTCACCTCAGATTTGCCTTTGCTGGAGTATGTGCTTGCTAATAGGTCATGTTCAGTGACAAAGCTACTCATGTTCAGTGTCACCGACTGTGTGTAAACATGGAGTGACTATCGCAGGTCAATGACCATCCACGATGTCATCTGACCTCTGTATTATTGTGTTGACTCCTTTGGTTTAACATTTCTGACAGGACAGGAGCAGGAAGAAGGTATTTGACATGTCTGTGTATTGTATCTGGGAATTCATATTTGTCAGGATATATACTGTAAATTGCTATTTTTAAATACTGTATTCCTATTTTTAACCCCTATAGATCTACCTGTTGCCCCAGAGCCTGGCGAGGAAGAGAGTTTGGAACAAGAAGTACCCCATATGCATTGACCTGGCCAAGCAGGAGGACTTCATGTCCAAGGCCCAGGGAGAGAGGGCGGAAGGTGGGGAGGACAAATCAACAATGTCGGGGGAGAAGCTCGAGCGAATGGACAAGGCAGAGAACGCTGATGGATCAGGATCAGTAGAGGAGCCCAAGAGGCCAGCCGGTGGAGGAGGGGATCTGACAATCTACCTGTTTGGGCGGACCGGTCGAGAAAAGGAGGAGTGGTTCCGTAGATTTCTGTTTGCATCCCGGATGAAGTCCGAAGGGAGAGGAGGCAGCCTGCCTTGCATCTGCAAGAGTGGTCAGTTTAACACGACAAGATGTGTGCACAGTTTAGCCTTAGTGCTCACCCTTTTCACACATATTTGCACACACACATACACACACACAAATCACCGCCTGCAGTCAGAATAGCCGTTCTCTTGAGTATGTGACTGCACAACCATCAGATCTGTGCATAAGCTCTAGCTTAGGGACTTCCAATCCCCTCAACGGAGCGAACAGATGAGTGTGAATGGGTCAGCAGGATTACATGCACAGAGAAGCAGCGTATTATAGCACCGGTCTTGACTGTGAAATATAAGCCAGCATGGATAAGGCCCAATTCAAATGGAATCACCGGCACGGTGCGGGTACAGTGATAGAGGCAGGTGCAGGGTGAACAGGATTATTGGAAAGATTACTCAGATGATAAAGCTCCTTTGTGGATATGCATTATGTTTAAAAATGAATATTTCATTGCTATAATGAGTCATAGGTAGGATGCAGCGTGTGCATGCTGTTCAAAGCATGCTGATTCACAGCGTTGCAGTATGTTGTGAGGATTTAATTCAGAATAGATGCAAACTAGGGCTGCACAACGTGTGCAGAATGCAATGTATATCTGACACGGGATACAGTTATTGAATGTTTCCCAAATGAGACAATGAGGCATGATTACACTAATTTACTTCCCTTTACTCTCTGCCATTTTTCCTCTACTGTTAGCCTTCCAGCCCTCCCATAGCCGTAGCAGCAGTAACCAATCTGGTGGAGGCCTGGAGGCTGACAGCAGGAGCAGCAGCCGGGGAAGCTTAGACGAGCTGTGTCATCCTCAGTCTCGACACAGAGAGACCCCAGCTGTTCTCTCCTGTGGGTCTACTGGAGGGATGAAGCAGAAGATGCTGTTGGACTACAACGTCTATATGGCCAAGTATGTCAACCCCCAGCCACCATCGAGGAGCCCACCCGCCGATGACAGTCCCGGCCAGAGTCCTGAGAGCAGCCCCAAAACTACCAAAAAGGTAGGAGGCAGAGCTAATGGCTAATGCTCAGGAGACCCAGACTCCAAGGGCCCCACAGTAACTGCATGTCACATGATGTTAATTTGATTATTTGTACATATGTCAGGAAAATTGTGCTTTTAAAGCCCAATTTAAAGTAATGCATTTCATTAATTCAAGTAAATGGTAGCCGGTGGAGGTTTTGACCACTAGTAGGTCTGTAGAGAAATGATTTCTTGCAACTTATGCACGTGTGTGTCCTTCAGATACGCAGGAGTTCAGAGGAGACTGTGGAGCCCGAGGCTTGGGTCAATGCTTTTCTCGGAAGGATATTCTGGGACTTCCTGGGAGAGAAGTACTGGGCCAATTTAGTCTCCAAAAAAATCCAAATGAAGCTCAGTAAGATCAGGGTGGGTTGTGGTACTAGATTGCACAAGTGTTTATACAAAACAAAAATATCAGGTTGGCAATCTCAGTTGGATTTCATGTATTTTCTGTTATTTAGTTTTGAAATGTCTTCCGTGTTTCAGCTGCCGTATGTTATGAATGAGCTCACTTTGACGGAGCTGGACATGGGCTTTTCCACACCTAAGATCCTCCACGCCTCCAAACCATCTGTGGACCACCAAGGTAGGAAGAGACTCTTCACTAGGTATGGCATGTTTGTCACAGGGTGTCCTGGGTGGTCTTCCATCATGTCTCAGCCATCAGTCTTCCCCTGGTCTCCTCCATTAGTCATTCTTAGCCAATCTATTTATCACTTCACCCTCTTGTAACTCTGACAATAGCTAGATATCTTCCTTTGTAATAATAATAATAATCCTTTGTTGGTCTTCCTTCCATCTTCCCCTGTCTTTGTTCTTCTTCTCCCTGGATTAAGACATTTACCCTCTCTTCCTCTCTCCACTGCGTGCCTCACTCTATTAGGCTAAAGTAATTAAACTTCACGTCTTGTGTTCTCCTTATATATTACTGAGAGACTGACTCGCCCCGCCTGGCTTGAGCCTTGAGCCTCAGCAACGGGACTCGTTTGACACAGAGGCAATGCTGATATGTGAGGCATATTAATTCTAACGCAGATGAGGAGAGAAGAGAAGCTAAAGTGGAGGAAAAGGGGATGTTTCAGCCATTAATAGTGCTTGGAATCAGAGAGCAGAGCCACGAATGAGATTTAGTGTGTTATTTAGTAAGATTCTTCCTATTTTACCATCATTGCTTTGGATTTAATGAGCAGGCTGTCATATTTCAATGCATCAATTTGGTCCAAATGTGGCTCAGTCTACTTTTATCTTGCGTATAAAGATAAAAGAACGATGACGAGGCCAATACCTTTTGCTATTCAGTTGTAGGAGCCAGTCATGAATCATGAATCTTTTTTTTCCACGGCTCAGTCGGCAGCGCTTATTAATGTGTTCTGTGTGAACCCGAACACACTCAGAAAGAATCACAGGTAGATCCCGGCACATAATTAATCCCGGGGGAGCAGTATCTCCAGCAGATCAGTGATTTTTGATAGTAACACATCTAAAGACTCTGTCTGGCAATATTCTATGTTGTTTTCTTTTCAACAAATCCTATGTAAACCTGTCAACCACAGATTTGGTGCACTGATTAACATTTCCAGAGAGAAAGGATTCAAAATGAATCCAACTGCCCACGTCATGAGGAAACATGTCAGTGTGGAGCGGCTCTGCACACACACGGGCGTCCCTCGTGTGTCCTTGTCCACAATCCTGGATGATGATTAATATCTGAAAAATAAACATGAATGTGAATATTACAGCCTAACAGCTCGAAGCACTGAGCTACAAAGTAAACTCCATTTCACACAGTTTATAGAGCCGGTGGAAGACAACATGTCAGCTATGATTACAATATAGGTAGGTAGGTAGGTAGATACTTTATTTATCCCAAGGGAAATTTATTATCTCATACAATAACGCAGTGATTTATCTCCCACCGCTTTGAAAGGGAAACACACATGCACCAAAATGACTTACGCACTCCAGACAGTGTCTCCCTTCTGCATGTCTACTTCTAAACAGAGACAGTTAGACACTGGCTAACGTGGTCTGACTTAATGTTGTCACTTAGCTGCTCTTTGACACTGCTGCTATATACATACAAATCAATACCCATTTAGGAGGAGTGCAAATGGAGGAGGAGGGAGCGCGGTAGAGGAAGAATAGAAAACTTTTATGAGTTGTTGAGGATTTCCTGATTGATATAAAACATTGCCACCTCCTGAGAATTGTGATGTGTAGACAGGCAGTAGCCCCTTATGCTCAGCGAGTGAGGAGACACTTGAGGACTGACTTGCAGAAAGACTTTACAGAAACTACGGTGTTGTTGGTGATGTACAACAGTCATCATGGATTATTGAAGTGTGTGCCGCTGTTTCTCACTCTCACTGTCTCACCAGGTCTGTGGTTTGACCTGGAGGTCTCCTACGCGGGCTCCTTCCTCATGACACTGGAGACCAAGATGAACCTGGCCCGTCTGGGGAAGGAGGGCGAGGGGCTTGGGGAGCACGGGAAGGAGTGGTGAGACTTTCAAATACATGTAGTAACATTATTTATGTGTTGTAATGTCTTAAAGTGTGGAGGAGCATTAATTGTCGTCTCTTCCTCTTTCCTCTTCATGTACTAATGCTCTCTCTGGATGCTGACCACTGTGGATTCGTCCAATGAATTGTGAGTTTGGGAATATATGCTGATAGGTCAGAGAAACGATACATAATCTGGGTAGTAGACTCGGAGGAGACTTATTCCCTCAGTAAAGACACATGTAATGGCAATTGATTCTCTATAGTTTTATGCAAAGCCAGCAGGGTCCGACTTTTAAACACTGAGTGTGTGCTTGTGTGTGACAAGGTCAAGGCCGCGGACTTACTGTCTGGCAGACAGCGATGAGGAATCATCGAGTGCTGGCTCATCAGATGAGGAGGATCCACCAGAACTCCTCACTGACAAAGCCATTCTGCCTGGAGGAGAGGGGTAAGCAAATGTCTCTTGATATCATTAACAGCAGATTCCTCTCCATGCTTTAAAGCAGAATGTTCTGCCCTTCCAATCCTCCTACCTACTCGATCGCACACGTTTGGAAGCTCTCCGCTGCTGATTTAACGTCAGCATCCGGTCACTCCCCTCCATCATGGTTGCTGAGTATCCGGACATGCTGTTCTGAATAAATTATGAACCTGACTCACTTCTCCCCCCTCCTTCCTCCATTTCCATCCTCCTCTGCTCACGTAGCTATGTGGGAGGCCACAGGCCCAGCAAGATCATGCGCTTCGTGGACAAGATAGCCAAGTCAAAGTACTTCCAGAAAGCCACGGAGACGGAGTTCATTAAGAAGAAGATGGAGGAGATGTCTAATACGCCACTGCTGCTCACTGTGGAGGTGCAAGAGTGCCGAGGAACCCTAGCTGTCAATATCCCGCCTCCCCCTACGGACAGAATATGGTATGTTTATTTCCAGGGAGGAGAACATTGAAGACTGTGAAATATAGCCAAAATGTTGATGTACAGGAGTCCTGCTTGCACCACACTACCCCCTCTGCTGGGCGAATACAGTCATGAAATAAAAGCGTTTCAATTCAATATTCCGGCCTTAGAATGAAGGATCCCATTCGATTTCTATGTGTATATATACGTAAATCAACTGCCATTTATGTCCCCTGTCGGCGGTCAGGTATGGTTTCCGGAGTCCGCCTCACCTGGAACTGAAAGCACGACCTAAACTTGGAGAGAGGGAGGTCACTCTGGTTCATGTGACGGAGTGGATTGAGAAGAAACTCAACCAGGAGTTCCAGGTACACCGGGAGGGGAAACAGGAAACTGTGCATGTTTGGTATTAAATCAAATATATTTACATGGATATATATATATAGTTATATCAAACTTGAATGTCTTTGTTAACTTGAGGCTGAAAAATGTGCTCAGCAAGGACAAAGAGATGTTTGAGGGGCAATTGAGGTTATAAAGGAGGTCGTTCGGATTAATTTATGGCTGCCCACCAACATTCACTTCAAAGCAATGTGCCTGTGGCTTCTCCACCCCTCATGTATTGCCAAATTAATGATACGCCTGCTGCTAGACAACTGCCCCGAGGCACACCTGCAGACTACTACAGCAAGGTGCCCCTGCCTGACCGCTCTGTGGGTTGGTATTATCATGCACTAAACCCTGCCCCTGCCTCTGGTGAAATACAGTGTTGACAGTTGTGAGTGCACATCTGGCCTTCAGCTAAGCTCAGGCCTCATTGAATTATAACAAAACATTCCTGTTTGAGATCTTCTACCCTTGTTGACATACATAATCTCATGCAGCTGATTTGGTGCATATTCTTAGTGACAAACTCCGACTACCTCGGCTATTTAGGTGATGTTCTACCTTCTGCATGCAGGTTGCAGCATGGCCCAATGACCTGTTAAATTCTGGGGCAGTTCCATGCAAAATGGCGGAAAACAGCATTTTCTGACTGTGGATTTGGCAGAGGCGTGCGCTCTCTTAGTTCATTTCTAGTTAATGAGTCCTTCTGGCTCCGTTCCCATCACCACACACTCTCAATAGCTCTTGAATATTCCAGGGTCCTCCTCCTCTTTTTATTGTTGATATCAAGATGACTTTGCTCGCTACTGTGCTGCCTTTAATAATGCGCTTGTCCTCCCACAGAAAATATTTGTGATGCCAAACATGGATGACGTATGGCTACCCATAATGCACTCTGCCATGGACACGCGTTCAAATGCCAACTTGGCTACTGTGACAAGTGATGCCTTGCAGGACCCAGAACCAGAGGAGTCTGAGGTCTCTTTCATGTGAAGACTGCTGTTGACAGCGTACACGGATGGACAGTTTATCACCATGGCAATAGGACAAGAGGAAGGAATGGGCTGTTTCAACTCTCCGACAATTTTCTTACCATTCTTTACAGTCCCATTGTTGCACCGATCTGCGGCCGCACATGATGTCCACTCTGAAACTGGAAGTGGGTTTGACACCATGTGCGGCCGCTAAAAGCAAAGGAGTGGAAGAGAGCCGTGACTTCTAGATTGTCATCTCATCACACAGTTTAATATGTGTGACATCAAATAGAAGAGTTCTTTCTCTTATGAAACCCCAAAACATGGGGCACGTTGTGACTGGACGTGTGCGGCAGTGGACTGGTAAATAGCCATCTGATTCAACCACAAGAACCATTATACCTGTGATGTACAGCTGCACCAAACCTGAGAGTTGTACAGAGTATACATTTTGTGTAACCTTTCTAACGGAGCAGTTTATTGTTGCTTTGAGAACTTTGAGGCCACTTATGTTTTGAATATTTGAGGGAATCGTCTAAGATTGGAGATCTTGCTGAAAGCCCCCCGTGTCTGTTCATGCACCTTTTACCGGGGAATACTCTCGTCCGTCATCCATCCACATGGCTGCCTGTGCTGTGCCTGGCACTTTTATGCAAACGGATCAATGGCGTCGTGTCCATCAGGTCAGTTTAATTCCACTGAGCGCCGCACCGACTATTGGATGGACACATTCATACTGCACAGCCTGTATGCTTTCAACTGAAACATCTTGTGGCAGGGAATGATGTGCTAAAACCGACTGTAGATGGGTTTGTATGAATTCACGCATCTGCAGCAGGTAAACATTGCCTAGGTCTGACGAATGTATAAATGAGATTGCAGCTGTGCAAGGGATAGCTCATCCATTGATATGCTTCTAAACATGCTTCAATACTTCTTTTCATGTTATATTCAGAGGTGCTGGGTATTTTAATTGGCAAAGCATTCTGTCCATACTGTTTAAAGGGTGCTGTATTTGGTTAATGGCTAAAGAGCAACAGCTGGAAATTTGAGTCAAACATCTGCAGGGAGTAATTACTGAATAGCAGCAGGAGACTTATGTGACCTCAGTAAGACGTCCACCTTGAGTAAAGGTGAAACAGCGGTAAGCTTCCCTGCTCTTCCTGTGTTATTTGACGAAATTTCATTTTAGCTATGTTGTTATTCAGCAGACATCCTGCTACTGAATGCTTTTCTTTTTCTTTCTGGACTGTACACGAGAAACGACACCGAAATCGAGAGAAACAGCAAATTCATTATCTGCCAAGACATTCAGATGCTTTTATTTTATGCTCAAATATGTGTTGGCAAAGTGTACGAGGCAGAAAGTGCCTTTAAAATAATCAAACATTCCTCCATGGTGAGTTTCTATTTGTGTTGCATCACTTGATAGAGAAAATAAAATGTCTTTGTGCCATTACTGTCTATGAAGACATGCCCCTTTGTTTTCACAGGTTTTGGTGTTGTCCATTTGCACAGTGATTAAAATGTCAAACATTGCTGTTGTGTTCAGTGATGTCACAGAATGTTCTGGTTCTGATCGTTGTGGATCAATAAAACCTTTTGCTCGGAGAGAAATTGAGTCTTTACACTTCCATTACTTAATTGCTTACTTAATAGCCAACACATCAGATTGTGTAGCCTCATATAGGATTGTAGAGTACAAATCCTCATAATTTTGTTTCTTGCGTTAAAAGAGAGACTTGGGAAAAGACCAAGAAACCCCAGTTATAACAAGACATGGTATAATCTTGCACCACACTGTACCTGCGTGACCACGAACATGCCAATTAGGTTTCAAGTGTAGTGCCAAACTTCTTCAACACAACATTTCAAGGTGAATTAAAGGAATCACAACACTTGTCGAAAAGTTCTTTATTCATTAAATAGATCAGTTAACATGCTGATATTGTATCGAGCCTTGTGGTTTCTACATAAGTGAATTAAAACACTTAAGTTAACAAACTATCCGAAGTGATGGATGGGTGTTTTAATATTCAGGAGGAAAGTAGAATCTGATTGTTTGGCCTTCAACCTTACTTAAAATCTGATCAGCGTAGCACTTTCCTCATGAATATTAATGAGCTGTCGATCCTGCTGCTTCTATCGACCATTTGCCCGTTTAAGAAAGGGCTCCAAGCAGGTGAAGCCAATTCTTCGATGAGGCGGGCGGGGCCGGACCATCAGAGAATCTGGAGAAGGAAGCAAGAGTAGCATCCGTTTTTAATGTTGATTTCTGCATGTGGGATGTCATGTCAGGTATATAGATTAAAACAGTAATCAGGCAAATCAAAAATTGCCCGTCAATAAAAACATTGCTGTGTGTGCAAATGTTATGTCAATTTAAGAATTGTCATTATCTCAGAAACAGTAATAAAGAAGCAAACAGGTAATGCAATTAACTAAATTGTTAACCAATTGTTGTATATAATACACCCCAGATCTATATCATAGATATTGATCAGATTCCCAAACAGGCCTATCAATCATAATATAATGCTTGAGAATATTATTAACAGATGACTTACTTCACTTACTAGAGTGCTTTTCTAGAGCTCCATCCAGAACAAACCTGCAAGAGAAACAGTGTGTTAGCTTGGTCACAGGATCACCAGTGGATGGTGTCAGTGGGGTAGGTCAGATTGAAAGTTGACTTCATTTTATATCAGAAGTCTAACGCAATAAATCATCATTCACTAACAAAAACAGACATTACAACATTTTTGGGGGAGGTATACTTACGGTCATGTGGCCATGTGGCAGGCCTTCGTTAGCACGTGCACCACCTTCTGTCCACGTGGGTGAACGATCACATCAAAATACTTGCTGGATCTGATTTTCTTCACTGGGCCTGTGTACAACACAAAATACAACTGTTAAAAGGAAAACGAATCGCGTTTAAAAAGGCACAAGGCACAAAATTGAAAAATAAAATCTTACCTCGACAACTTCCTCATCGGTGCGGCCTAGTCACTGTGAACCATCATGCAACCTAACATTGCATCCTCAATTATAATCAAGTCACGTATCATGACATTCACTATAAAATGTACACGTAAGGAATTTAACAGTCATATTAAACCGCATTTTTTCAAGGCTACGCGGGGACAACATGCTTTCACGATGCGGACTACCGCAGAAAATGTCCCCCGGATGTACTTATACCACATCCGGTGTCCTCACCCCTGTCCTCATTGGCTCCTGCCGGCTGTACTCTCCCCCTCCTCCACTCCTGTGGATATCTATCCTGAAGTCCAACCCCCACATTTTTCAGTTCAGGAAGAAGAAGCTGATCCAACTAGCCACCGCTGCCTCAATGCTTTCACCGTTACAACGCAGATAAAACATTTCCTAACGCCCGGTCGTGAGCCAAATGATGTCTTACATGTAGCCAACGGTTGTCCGGACCAGCTGTCTATCCCGGTTTGAGACCAGAAAGTATGGACTGGACGGTTAGCAGTCGGGCCCTGGTGTGGTGCATCCTGGCACTGCTTTGCTGCGCTGGTCTCCCACAAAAGGTAAGAGGGATAACTGGGCAAGCTAGCCCAAGTTAGGCAGCATTACCTGGCTAAACTACACTTTTAACCCTAACATTGGCCAGTGTCTCTGCCTCGGTCACAAGTTTATTAGTATCTTGAGAATAACATTTTTCTATTCAGCTTGAAATGCACGCTGTGTGTTCCCTTCTCAAGACACATGGAAGCTGTCTTTAGCTAACAATGCTGTCTAACATTATTGAGGTTCAGATACCTCACGATAAAATTGACCAACGTTGAGAATTTCCACTTAATCAGCCGAATAGGTCGGAGAACTGTCACAAATAATAGAGCCAGACATTATAAACTATGTGTAATCACCTTATATTTACTTATTTTATGCTCAAAGTAGGCTTGTTGTATGGTACAGCAGCATATAATAATGTGATTCAGGCTTGGTAAAGGCTAATATATCTACAGCTTGTATTTCTAATTAAATACACAACTAAACTAAAATGAACAACACTAAATATTAATTAGACATGTTAATAATATAGTATTTCTTTACCCTGTGCTTTGTATGTTGCATTGACGGGACACCAGGCAGTGCAAAATGATGGATTGGTATATATTTGGCTGACTAATAGATGTTCGAAATGGGTTGACCGAGATGCAAAGCGAATTCCTGATAAACACTGTGAATCGACACTTTTCCAAATTTACATACATTACACTTTACTTACATTAAGTAAGACTTAAATTGAAGGTTAATGCAAGAGAGTAGCTGACTCTGTACTAAGGTTAAGATAAAAGAGCTGTTCTTACAAATAACCGACATCCACTTTGCTTTAATTGTTTAAAATCCTTCTCTTGAGATGATTAGATCTCTAAATCCGCCAGAGAGCTGCAACAGATTCCGTTTGGACCATCTGCAGCCTCTAATTGTAAAAGCCCCACACCAAAGGACATTGTGGTTATACTTCACTATTCTCTGTGGTTACCTTGATTCAATCATGCGAAACCTGCCCTTGGCCAGTGAACAATCAGTTCACAAACGTATTTCTGCACGCATCAAAACGCTCACTTGAGACTTGACATTGTGAGTTAACTTGCAATGTGATGCAACATAGTAAAACTTTGCTATAGGCTCAAATGTAACAGTTCTTAACATTGTATTGCTTTAACATTATTGGTGGCTGATTAATGTATCGCCTATCACGGGGCGACTAATAACGATGACTGCCAGTCAGCATGCCAACCATGAATCCGCTGCCAGTTGGACATTTCCACATCAAACTCTTTCACAATTAATAATATTCTTTAGTCAGAAGAGTCAGTGTGAAGTCAAGACGCAAATGAAATTAGTTTCATTCCACTTCAATCCAACCGAGTCACCCCTGGCTTGGATAATCTTGAACGGGCCTATTAGCTAACAAGCAAGTTAACCACCGCAGCTAAGCAGCAGATTAAAGTGGCTCTGTAACCCCCTATCACTGCTCAGGTTTTCTCTTAACTTGTTAGATAGTCTGCTAGTCTAGTGTGGGTGAGAAATGATGTCTCTCTATAGGTTGAGAAAAAAGCGTGTGAGTGACAGAGATACAAATGGAAGTGCTATAGTAGAAGATATAACTGTTGATTTCCAGATTGAACTAATACAGGCTGATTTTGTTTTGAAGAAGTAGTGATCTTCCCTCATGTTATCATGATGTGCTTTGAGTGAGTGTGCCGGAATGAGTGTCAACACGTGACATCCTCTCCACCATCCTGAGAGTAGCTAATAACAACTTTGTTGACACTGACATTTGCAAAAACGTACTACGGAGATCGCAGCTAGATTTTAAAATATGAAACCCATTGGCTGTTGAATAATTATCTCATCATTGTAAATATCAGTGCCTGTTGGTCTGAAATTCAGCTCTCCCATTGGTGTCTGGTATGACTGTGAAGTAAGTCAAACATCCTCAGGCCTGTGTCATCTTTGCACAGCCCAGGAGGAATACCTGCCCTGACTACTGTCATGGAGGATTTAAAGAGGGATCGATCGTCTTAGTCGTAATAATGTTGCATTGCCCACATTTTCCTCCTGTAAAGTAAGAGTTTTCCTAATGATAGACTTGAAACACGGATAATAACTTCTGCTGCACACATCCCTACATCCTCTGCATGTATCTCCCTTAACAGCCTGAACGGTTTAGATGATGAATCACAATCTTCGTGTTCGTTTCAAAAACACACCAGAGCAACCAGACAGAAGTCTTCATCAGAGCTGCGGACGATGTCTTGATTTCATGTGGTTGTATGTTATTAGAGTACCACCATGGTCTGTTGTTTGTTTCTGTCACTGTTGCGACTGGATGACAAACAAGCAGCAGCTTTCGTTTCAAGACGTTAGCTTCAGCAAGGCTGATGCAACACAAAAAAATGTGTTTCATTTAAGGCAGTCGACGAGTAAGTTAAAGCTCGTAATATGAAGTCAACAGCAGTCCACCTACAAACTGTTTGTGGTCATATTATATCGGGTTATTGTTAATGATGAAGCTTGCAGTCGCTGACTGTGTTTTGGACGGTGATGCAAATTCCTCATCTGGTTGAAAGCATTCGGTTTCTGACAGAGGGGTTGTAGTGCAAGTCTTCTGATAATGTTCTTTTGTACGTTGAAAAGCTGCAAATTTCAGCTTGTTCTCAGTTTAGGTTGGTTGGCCATGCAACAGGCTGTGAAGCAGAGTGACACTTCAGACTGCTGCCACTGATATCACGAGTGTTATAGTGGGGAAAACCTGTTTACAATTCTTGAGCTATGTCCAGCCTTGTTGCAGAAGGGAAAGTGAAGACTTCAGAACTTGCAACACAGTTCTGTAGTATTATGCAATTTGCTTACGCAAGAACAAAACATTGCTATGTTACACACGAAACAAAGTAATGCGGGGAAAACCCGGATGTTTCAGTCATAAAAGAACACCTGAACTCGTGTTCTCAGTCAGTCCGAGCAGCCAGACGTTGTAAAACCGATGTCCCTGACCTCTGTCCCTCAAAAATATGCAACAGTTGTTGAATATCAGTGTCCGTCTGAACTCAGAGGCTAGCAGATGTTTGGAAGGTTATTTACTTATGAAACCAAGAAACCTGATAGTTGTCATCGGGGGGGCGAAAAACAGATTGGTTCTGAGTCTTTTCGTACAGATGTGTCATGCTCGTGAGTTTGCAGCCCAGTGGGAACAATAACAGGTGCACATTATTGACACACATGCTTGTATAGGATGT
>CAAKHC010002510.1:17901-58160 GCA_901007825.1 Macroramphosus scolopax
TTATTTACTATTTACAACACCACTTGTGTGACAGCACTACATTACTTGTGTCAGCTGCTCAGATTTCTACGTGCCAATATATGAATCCTTTTATTAATATGCTCAGTGTGTCAGCGGCTGAAGTCATTATTCATGGCCTCAATGCAGGAACACGGTATTTGATGGAACCAGTGGATTTAAGTGGAAGCTTGCATGCTTGCACACGTGGGCTTGCTAATGTCTGTGAGTTTGAATGAGTTTATTACTTTCATGACAATGATGAATATAATCCTATAATATTTCAGGGCAGGGTAGAGCTATGATTGTGTCCATCACCTTTTATTCATTTATTTTTTTTCTGTAGGGGTTTTGCAGTGCCAGCACAGTTTCCCTTCCTGAAAACCTTCTATTTGTGTCCACCCTGGATGGAAACCTGCATGCCGTTAATAAGAAATCAGGCTCAATAAAATGGACACTGAAAGAAGGTAAGAAGAGTCAATAAAGCCTTTTTTTGTCTTCATGTACATTTTGTTATTCAGGTTATATTTTTATGATCATACTTGATTTTTATGCTTTTGGAAAACATGTTTATATGATATAGTTAATGTCACATGACCCAGACGTGAGTGAAACATCGTCTGCGTTACCAAGATGTATGTTGTTTTCACCGGTAATAACAAGCCAAAACGCAGATGGTACTTCAGTAAATGCCCTGAGATGCTCTGTTGGGCATTGAAACTGGCTAATTATTAACTGAGAGGTGGAAATAGAGCCTGTAAGGTCAGAGTGGACATGAGTGAAGCCACTTTACTGCTGTTACTATGTTAATGCCGGCCCCAACCACCCCGGAACTAAGTGAGATGACAAAGGGTTGTTGTAAGTGTAGACATTAGTTGTTTTGTCCAAGTTGACCCTTTTCAAGATATATCATGTGTTTGTACTGTGGAAACTTAAGTTTGTTTTAAGTTTCTCTTCTCCCACTGTGACCAGATTTCAATCACATTGAATTAGTTAAAGTAAAATGACCCTGAACCTTACAATAGTCTTTTTTTTTTTTTTTTTAACAAGCAGTGAAACTTAAGTTGTGTGGGCCTGCAGGTCCTAGATATGTCCACCTTATACCCAACGCATTAATCATCACAAGGCAGAGGCTGCTTCCTCCGCATCATCTGTTTTCCTGAAAGGACTATTGAATATGAATTTCTCCAGTTCTCGCAGGCTTTGTATTCACCTGTTGTTGTTGTATTCAAGTCAGACAACCATTAATCCACACGATGAGGGGAAGCAGAAATCTCCCTGGAACAGGACTGTAAAACCAACCTGCATATATGGTCTCACTGTTTAAAGCTCTGTTGGCTTTGCATACATGCATTTCCTTGCAGCCACCAACTGTCAATATCCCTCTATGCAGCTAACAAAACCATTGTTTTCTTACCACTATTGCAATTACAATGAATGAATACTTGAGCACAGCCATTATTGACCACCCTCAGTAAGTCCTACGCCCCCTCCCCCAGCCCCCTATGTTGTTGACACCTTTGGGCACCTCCCAAGAGATCAGCACCATCTGGCCCACACCCTGTATGTTCACACCGTAGGGAGGTGTGTGTTTGCCTATTAGCATTTCAGATTTGGGCTTAACGTCGTTTGTCTCAAAGACACTTGTAGTGTTTTTATCTCCAACCATGTTTCAAATATATTTCTTTTCAGAAGGCATCAAATGAAACTTTCAACATTGATTGATTGTGGAAGTCTTGATGGTTCTTGATTTAAATCTTCAAATCTGCCTTCTGCAGTAAACCTCTGTGTTCTGTATGTTTGAGTTATGCAGTATTGTGCATCTTCCAAGTGTCGGTTACTTTTTAGAGGATTTGATCAAATATGAGCTCATTAATTGTATTTCTTCTGCTGCGTGACTCATTCACGGAGAGCTGTTTGCAAATACGACTGTTTGTCTTTCATGTTTGCCTGCGGCGGAATCCGTCTTCTTTTGGACTTTGCATTCTGCGCAGTTTAATGTCACAAATGTTAATGTCATTTTCTTGCTCAACCACTACTGGTAATTTTTTGTTAATATTCTTGTCAGTCTTCACCTGCAACTCGATGTGTTTTCTCTCCTCACAGATCCAGTTCTTCAGGTCCCCACGCATGTGGCAGAGTACGTAACTTTTGAGTTTTTAGTGTGCTTGTACATGCATCATTTGTATTGCACGAGTCTAACAAAAGACTGTCTGCAAATAGGTTTGGTAACCTGTCAAGCTTGTATTATCTCTCATGAAACAGGAATTGCTCATATAAGCTCCTTTTGCCGACCATTAATGTAATGGCATGTCTTCTTTATTCTGTCTTCCAGGCCCGCCTTTCTGCCCGACCCCAATGATGGCAGCCTGTATTCAATGGGAGGAAAGAACAACGAAGGCCTCACAGTAAGAGGAAATAACTTTTATTGCAAATGATAATCGCCTCTTCTGTATGAGAGAGGCTTTTCAGTTCCCTCTTCTATAGAAAACTGTATGTTCTCACCACATACGTGTTTGTACATCATGCTGAAGTATTGCACCTTCATGACTTATGTTCCCTACATATTATAATAAAACCTGCAGGGCATTAAGGTTATCTAACGTTAATTCATTGTGCTCAAACAGAAATTGCCATTCACTATTCCGGAGTTGGTCCAAGCCTCTCCCTGTCGCAGTTCTGATGGAATCCTTTACATGGGTAAGGCTGATTATCTATTGGAGACTAAGCATGTCTTTCGGAGCACACCATGATCTTTGCTACACTCAACCTGTCTGCCAACTGCTTTGACAGTTGAATAAACAGTATTGTGCTCCATGTCTATAAACACGAGCAGTCCGTGTCCTCATGTGTCCTACAACCGGATGAATTACAGAAGCTTTCCTGTCCACTCGACCTGCTGTCGTTGCTCGTGCCCTTTAGACAGTTAACACACAGTCATTGTTTAAAGGGAAGCGTGTGGCCTTTGACTCCCACGTCTCATCGGTGTAGCATCCGTTCTCATTCAACTCAAACTGTTGCCAACATAAAGCAAATTGGAGAGAATGAAAAGCTTTAAATGGCTACTTCCTCCATTTCTTTCTTTTTGAATTTCTTTATTTAGTAGTTTGTAGATTGTCAGGCCAAACGTCCCTCGTATGGGCGATCCGAATCAAAGCATCCGTTCCCTGATTGAAAAGCTATAATTGGAGAAATTCTTGTCGCTCCCTGAGCGACAGAATAGGTGACATGCTGGTACACAAAGGCCATAGGTTGGGCATTTAATGAACAAACGGCAACGCCTTTCATTGTGAGTTATACGTCGGCACGTTAGATTGCACACTTTTTCGTGACACTGACACCTTATGTTAACACCTTAATACAAAACTCTCGGGATGAGCAACTCTCTTTCAGAGCTGACAGACTAATGAGAGGTGTCACATTTCAGAGGAGACGAAAGTAGAAGATAGATAGAAAGATAGAAGATAGATAGAAACACAATTACACCATGGAGAAAATAAAATAGTGAATAAATATAAAGTGTAATCAAATGGTTATATTGGCGAGGAGCAATGGAAGTGATGTAACCATGGCAGAGGAAACTCATTTTGTGTGTGTGTTTTTGTAGGTAAGAAACAGGACTTGTGGTATGTGGTAGACTTGTTGACTGGTGAGAAGCAGCAGACACTGACTTCCTCCTTTGCTGAGATGCTGTGCCCTTCTTCATCTCTGCTCTATCTGGGACGCACAGGTAAATACTCAATGCATGAATACAAGTCTGTCTATTACAAATAATATTTCTTCCACACACGGCCAGCCTTATCTTAGTTTCCCACCGGTCTTTGAGCCATTAATGCAGTCTGAAACCTTTTACCTGTTAGCAAACTCTTATGAACCTCCTGCTCATCTCTGTTGATGTTCACACCCATTTTCACAACACCATCAGCTTCCAATCCCCCCCAGCTGGTAATTGTGGATGAGCATGAAAACGGTGTCACGTTAAGCTCACTTTGTCACCCAGCAGAATATATGTAGGATTCTCTACCATGACATGATACTCGTCTTTTGAAGAAGAAACTCAACACTTTACTTGCTTTACTGTCACACCAAGAAACAGATACTCAGCACAGATTCAGTGTCCCAAGTTTGGCCTTTGTTAATGTTCCACGACGACGCAACGCATTACAGATAGGGTTTTGCCTGTGTGGATAAGTTCTCATTGTTCATCTTCCTGTTAGAGTACACCATCACTATGTATGACACCAAGAGCAGAGAGCTGCGCTGGAATGCCACCTATTCCGACTACGCCTCCACCCTCCCTGATGATGACACGAAATACAGTAAGACTCAAAATCACGCTGGCTCTATTGCAGCGTTAGTGTCTGACAGACGATGCTGATCGCCGCTCTAATATTTGTCCCCCCCCCCCGCCCGCAGAGATGGCTCATTTTGTGTCCAATGGTGATGGCCTAGTGGTGACAGTGGACAGCGACTCTGGAGACGTGCAGTGGGTCCAGAATTATAACTCTCCGGTGGTGGCCATGTATATCTGGCAGCGCGAGGGCCTCCGTAAAGTTCCCCATACTAATGTGGCTGTTGAAACCCTGCGCTACCTCACGTTCATGTCTGGAGAGGTTGGCCGCATCACCCAGTGGAAGTACCCATTTCCCAAGGAGAAGAAGCCCAAGAATAAATTAATGTAAGCAGACTGAATAATCTTTATTTTGTCCCCTTTTGGGGGCTGTTTTTAAACGTGTCGCTAGTTTAAAACTTTTCATTTGAATGTTTTCTCCTTTTAAGATGTCAGATATATTATACAAACAAGACGACTTTCATTCTCTTTCAAAGACAGAACAAAATGACCCGTGTATGAACGTATCGACGTCCTCTGCATCCAAGTATATATTTTTCTATGTAAAATTTCTCGCTGTTACTAATGCAACATCTAACAAGTGAGTGCAGACAGACCTGGTTTCAGCATTGGTTTCACATTTCAGTTCTGTTTTACTTATATATGTATATTTTGTTGACACCTGTTCCTCTCTTGTCATGTGATGAACGTGACTTTCAGTAGTTGATCTACTGTGAAATGTTTGCCTATTTAGGGAGATGTTATTCTTCTCTGTTTTGAAACTGTCTTAGTAAATGTTCTCAAGATTGAGAACCCACAGTTGTGATCTTTTCTCTCTCAGGGCCACGCTGTATGTGGGCAAATTCTCCACCAGTCTGTACGCCTCTCCCTCCCTGGTACATGATGGAGTCACCGTGGTGGTGAGTGACAGCGACTATTTCAGATACTGTTTTGTTGTAAACATGTGAAATGTATCTTACTTCCTTGAATATTTCTTTGTGTGAATGCGCAGCCTCGTGGCAGCACGTTCCCTATGCTGGATGGTCCCGACAGCCAGGAGGCTGACGAGGACAAAGAGTGTGTGATCACACCCAGCACCAGCGTCAAGTCGCTGAGGGAGCGAAACCGGATCAACTTCATGAGAAACTACCTGTTGCTTATAGGTACAACATCAGTATATAAATCACATATTACTATCCACTCCTGGAACTCCTGGAACCTTGTCACAACTCTTATCACCCTAAACTGCCAAAAAGACTAAATTAACAGATATAAAAACTACAAACGTGTAACTGGCCACATGGTGGTGCTGCAACAGTATATGACCATGTTAGATGTTTGAGAATGGACCAGATGTCTGCCAAGTTTCAATTCAGTAGCCTTTACCATGTAAAGATATCAGTGAACAAGGTTAACAATAACTGTGTTATTGCTTTGAGCAGTCAAACTGTTAATTGTGATTTGACGCCAAGTTTTGACATCAAGAAAGACCTCAAATACTGACACTAATCTTTGCTGAACGATAACAAATTAATTATCAATATACATTTAAGAAGGCTCCAGTTCTGCTGTTCCTTCAATGTTAATTTCAGATTTTTAATAGCGCAAGGACCATGACTGAATGTCCATGATTTTGCTCCTGCTGCTGCTGATTAATCTTAACCTTCAATTCCAGGACATCATGAGACGCCCCTTGAAGCTCACACCAAGGTCCTGGAGAAGTTCCCCGACAGCTTTCCACGCAATCAAGGCAACGTCATTCCACCTACCACTGACAAGAAAGTAGAGGAGGTCAGTTTGTGTCGGCGTTTGTCCCATGACTTATTATATAGGTTACACGTGTGTGTAGTCATTCTCAACCTGTCCTCATTCCTCTTGTTCAGAAGGTGAATGACAGTGGCATGGATGATGGCCCCCCTTCTTCGGCAACATCAATCCAAGAACCCGGGGTCAGTGGTCGCACCGTGCGGCCGGAGGCGTCTGTTGACTCGATGCTGAAAGACATGGCCACCATCATCTTCTCCACTTTCCTGCTGGCTGGCTGGCTGGCCTTTGTGATCACATACCCAAAGGCAAGTAGAACAGCACCATCTAGTGGTCAGTTCAGTGTCTGCCACTACCTAAACAAGACTACACTTACAGTGGCAGCCTAACTTCTAACACACGTTTGGGTCAAGATGATCTGCATAGCAACTGGTTTCCAGGTCGTTTGAGTAGAGTTACATGACCTGTGTTTACAATTATCAAACAACAGATCTTCACATCCGAGCCGACGGCTGGTATTTATGATGACAGACTGCCTGGCTGACAAATCACAGATTAATTTAATTACACTTCTTAATCGCTGCCCATAAACACTCCCCAAAACCTCTGATAAACATAATTACTTAATACTTGTTTTATCTGAATAAACTCAAATCCAGCTTAATGAAGTTAGTGGTAAGTTCAGGTTGTCCCTTCTACTGTCACAGAAACACAACACACTCCTTTTTATCAAACACTCAGCTCTCGGATTAAAACACAGAAATGTGCAGCTTGGACGTAATCCGAAACCCATTGTGATACATTCCACAACATCAAAGTGCTACCAAACGACATGCTAACAATGTGTGGCTGTTGTTGCAGAGTGTACACAAGCAGCAGCAGCTGCAGCACCAAGAGTTCCAGAGACAGATGGAGGAGAGGTTGGAGCTGCTGCAAAGGCAGCAGCCTTTCCCCCCTGCAGATGTGAGCCTGGGCTTGGCCCCAGACAGCGACTACCTGGAGGTGGCACACCCTCGCTCCGAATGCTCAGACCACAGCAGTCCCAACGTCACGCCTCGTGCTTCAAACCACTCCAATCTGTCTGTTTCTGAGCTGGGAAGCTCTGCAAATGAACATGAAGATGGAGGTAAAGAAAGACGTATGAAAACTCCATGCACACTCTGTGTTGCGCTTATTAATCCGTTATATATAACTTACTTGAAAATGTATTTTGTTCTTGTATTAGAAGAGGACACCAACATCGTCAGAGTGGGCAACATTACCTTCCATCCCAGACAGGTCTTGGGTCATGGTGCTGAAGGCACCATCGTGTACAAGTAAGTCTGAACAGTTATTGATGATGACTAATGTCATTATAAAATGCTGAAGCAATATTACTCCACCAGAATGTTATACTTACCGGTACATTTTTTCTCCACAAGGGGTCAGTTTGACAACCGTCCCGTGGCGGTGAAGAGAATTCTCCCCGAGTGCTTCAGTTTTGCAGACCGAGAAGTTCAGCTGTTGAGGGAGTCAGACGAGCACCCCAATGTCATCCGGTACTTCTGTACCGAGAGGGACCGTCAGTTCCAGTACATCGCCATAGAGCTGTGTGCCGCCTCACTTCAAGAGGTACTAAATGGCTTAGGATAAGCGAGCCCTTTAGCGCTTACCTGTGTGTGTAGGGCATGATTTGACTTCAGTTACTTGTCTGTTGTGTAATTAATGTCTTGCTTCTCTCTAGTATGTGGAGAAGAAGGATTTTGACCGTCATGGACTAGAACCAGTAACGCTGCTCCAGCAGACCATGTCAGGACTGACCCACCTGCACTCTCTCAACATAGGTATCACCA
The DNA here is from genome assembly GCA_901007825.1 of Macroramphosus scolopax. Lineage (NCBI taxonomy): Eukaryota > Metazoa > Chordata > Actinopteri > Syngnathiformes > Centriscidae > Macroramphosus > Macroramphosus scolopax. The sequence goes on from CAAKHC010002510.1 coordinate 25,825, forward strand.
TCATGAAAGAAAACCACTGTGACGTTCTCATTATTGGTTTTGTCTCCCAACATCAAAAATATCTTCACCCCAAAAGCAATATACAGTGTTGTTGTCTCCTCACATTCATACTCTCCCTCCAGTCCACAGAGACCTGAAACCCCACAACATCCTGGTGTCCATGCCAAATGCTCATGGTCGGGTGCGGGCCATGATCTCCGACTTTGGCCTATGTAAGAAGTTAGCAGTAGGCCGCCATAGTTTCAGTAGGAGGTCCGGGGTGCCAGGGACAGAGGGCTGGATCGCTCCTGAGGTTCTCAGCGAGGACTGCAAAGACAACCCGGTGAGTTAGAAGTGCAGTAGCAGCTGTATCAAGGAGGGCAACAATAAGAAAAGCTACAGTTTATGAAAAATAGCCAGTAATCTATCACTATACAATGTTAAATGTGTTACTATAAGCCTCATTCTGATCTTTCTCAACACTTCTTCCCTCTTTCAGACCTGCGCTGTTGATATCTTCTCTGCCGGTTGTGTGTTCTACTACGTGGTGTCTCAGGGTAGCCACCCTTTTGGCAAATCTCTTCAGCGGCAAGCAAACATCTTACTGGGCACATACAGCCTCGACCATCTACAGACTGACAAACATGGTGAGGACTAAACGTCTTATTCTGTTGCCTCAGAGGACTAAAGGTGCACAACAATCGTAACCAAGTTGCTGGTCGTAGAGATTATCAGGCGCAGAGGATTGATAGCATACGTGATTGGGATTAATGTGGAGGATGTCAGTTGATGGTGATTTTTCCAACAATGATGTACAACTTTTAAAGTAAACTGTGTGTATTTATTAACAGCCTATCTAAGAGATGTAATCGTCCTTGCGATCACTGACCAGCATGTTTGTATCATTGACTCTACCAGGGTACATTGTAGCCAGAGATCTAATCGAGAAAATGCTGAGCATGGAGCCTCATAGGAGGCCTTCAGCAGAGAGCGTTCTCAAACACCCTTTCTTCTGGAGTCTGGAGAAGGAACTACAGTTCTTTCAGGTTTGTCTTTTTCACTCATGAAAACACAACAAAGTACATTTATTACTTGTAAAAATTGCACATTTTATTTTTACTTACGCACTGTATATGTGGTTAGAGGTAGAATTGTTCAAACGACACCTTTGAGCTATGTATTATTACAGATGAGTATCGGAGCTGGAATGAACTGACAGTGTTTTTGTGGTTGCTTGTAGGACGTGAGTGACAGGATAGAAAAGGAACCGCTGGACGGACCAATCGTGCGGCAGCTGGAGAGAGGGGGGAGAGCGGTTGTCAAGTCTGACTGGAGAGAGCATATCACAGTGCCACTGCAGACAGGTATGATACCGTTTTAATGACCAAGTGTTGGAAACATACCCTGGGAACATCTTTTTGTTACTGTGTCTTGTGTCGCTTTAAACTTGTTTGCTAGTTGGTGAAATGTTGCTCCCTACAAAGTTTCTTTGTATGTGTTTCCTGTATCCTCTTACGAGGAGCTTTAACAACGGGTTGGTAGCTAAGCCTTCTACCTCATGTCAACATTACCACCCATGGAATATCGCAACATCTTGAACCAGCCCTCTTTGGAAAATTGCACTGATCAGACAAAAAGTGTAAGACGGGCTTCACTCTGTTGCTGATGCTAATGTGATTTTTGTCTCTGGCTCACAGATCTGAGAAAATTCCGCTCCTACAAGGGTGGGTCAGTCCGAGACCTCCTTCGTGCAATGAGAAACAAGGTAAGAGTGTATTCTCATGGCTATAAACTGTGATGTCAAGTGAAACTAGTTCTACAATCAGACTGTCTTCCCTCAACAGAAACATCATTACCGGGAGCTGCCGACGGATGTTCAAGAGACACTGGGCTCCATCCCTGATGAATTTGTCTCCTACTTCACCTCCCGTTTCGCTCACCTGCTGATGCACACGTACCTGGCTATGCGGACCTGCGCACCTGAGAGGCCATTCCTGCCATACTACTCCACTGCAGAGCAGATTGCAAAAACAGATGCACACCCTGGGCCACAAAGACAAACTGAGCCATGGGCTCAACACCCGCCAACAAACACATCAACCCCTCCCTCACAACCCCTGGAATCTACACCTTTATCACAATCGTTGCACGTTGATTCAGTGCTCTCTTCACCACTTGAGCCTGTAACTTCACATTCACAAGTTCAGACAGTGCAGCCAGAAGCCCCAACACTGTCCCCACAGACTGCCTTGCACTCTCAGACACTTGCACCAAAATCACCTGTTCTTCTCAGGCAAACAGAATCCAGTGAGTCTGAAATGCACACACTGCCACACCCTCCTACACTGGACAATGAACCAGTGTGAACCGCACCAGAGTCAGGTGGACCTAGCACAAAGGGGAGTATTGCCTTAAAGAGTGTCCGTCAAGTGAGATGCAGTTGCTGTGCTGTGTGCTGGTGAGGACCAGGCCTGCAGTGCCTGGGACGCACTGCCTGAAACAGCTGCTGCAACCTCAATTAAGTGCCTTCCGCTCATTTGGGTTAAAATGTTCCCCAACAGATCCGTCCACTAGTCCGTCTCTGCCTTTGGGAGGTCAGAAAACCAACACTGTGTTGGTTGACTTTATTTTATACTTGGACTAAGCAATGTTTTTTTTTATTATTATTATTATTTTCCATCAGCATGTCCAAACATAGTGTTTTTCCAAAAAAATCTTTGGCCTCTATTGTTGGAACTGTGTGGATATTGTTGAACACGTTGGTAGTTTTATTGTGCAATGTTGTGTTTCTCAGTGAGCCTGTTCACTGCACAGATACTGTATATATATTTTTGTATAGACTGATTCAGAATTTGGATCATTGCCGTTTAATCATTTAATGTGGCCATTGTGCCTTTTTTTAAAATAACATTGTGCTGTATGGGTACAGATCTTTAAAATTGACTATGCTAAATATGCTTTATTCCAGATCATGCTGCTAGATTGCTTCTCTTTATGTCAATCAAGACTATTGTGCTGACTCAGTAAGAGTGCACTGTTTCAAAGGTTGTTCAGGTTGGCATCTGAATACCGCAGGTAATTTTATCATGAGATCGTGTAGTCAAATACGTGTTCAGAGGTCCGGCTGCAGTGCGCTCATGCATATGAACTTTTTAAGGGTGTCAAAGTGAAGTTAATGACTTGCACATTAAATTCTATTTTTTTTATACGAAGATTGCGTTTGTCGTTGATTCATCTCATTATGTAGTATTTTAACATGCTCTAATGGTGATATATTTCATCACACGGCAAGAAAATATCACAGAAACCTCCACCTCCTTGTATCTTGACTAGTTGTTTCTTCGTGCTCTCATACTTTCATATTCACAAAAAAAGCTCTAAAACACACTCCACACTGCCGGCTCATCAGCAAAGAGCCAACAAACAGTTAGAAACCAAGAAGTGTAGACTTTATCAGCGAGGAGAGCTAAATACACTGAACAAAAACTGAATGCAACACTTCTTTTTGCCACCATTTTCAATGTGTTTCAGTAATACCCTGTGGAACAACAGGAATGAACTAAGGTACGCTGTTGTGAAGCCTTCCTACCAGGCTGCCATTGTTGCACAAAATGCAGTTGCATTACAGGAATATCAAGAAAGAGATCCACAAAGGAGTCTTCCTGTGCTCCTCCTCATCGAAGATTCAGACAAAGAATTTCTGGCCAATCTCAGGAATGAACTAGAGGTTCCCATTAATGTCAAAAGAATCCTTTATGGAAGACTTTGTTTCATTCTATTGAGCTGCAGACGATCCCATGATTTGTTTTTCATATTAACATGAAGATTGGTCTTCAGCATGTGTAATCTTAAATAAATATCACAAACTAGAATAAATTTGTTTTCCCATTTATTGCTGTTGTTTTTTTTATACTACATCACCTTTTCATACTCGACTCACAGTTGATAGTCCGTTCAGATAAGAAGCCAATGACATTAAGGTTATTTTATGTATATACTTGTCAATTACCGGTATGTCATTTTTAAGGTTTAATACCAAGTATTCTTTGTTTCCATGGTCTGAGTTGTGATCATTTTCTTTTCTTTTTTTATATACTGTATATATGAAATTAAAGTTGTTGTTTTTTTACTGTCAGACAAATCAAAAACAAAATGAAGACATCAGTGTGGCCTTTGGAAAATTGTAAATGCCAAATATTCAGAATTTTTAACATTTAATCGATTAATCTTGAAAACGCTTTTCAGACCAAACCATAAGAAACATTACTATTCCTTATTATTAGTTGTCAAAGTGGGTAAAAGGTCATGAAATTAATAATTACAACGTTGAATATCAACGGATAAAGTCAGTCATCAGGAAAGTTATTGTGAAGGTTGAGGATACATGACTGCCCGTGATTCCTTTGGTTTTTAATTTAAAATTTAGGAATATACAAGCTTTGCTCAGTCTATTAATTAACTAGAGATGGTGGGGCAGCGCCAGTAGATTTGAACATTTTTGTCCTCACACGCTTGCCTTACTTTGTACCAGCGTGAACAAAGATTTGTCGATATTTAATTCCGTCCAGGTCAGTGGGTCCGCTGCCTTGTAATAAAACTGCTTTTCTGTCATCGGTCACACTTAAATCGGTAGGTGGGTAAATAGCTAAATAAAATACTCCGAATTTAGCCGTTCGGTGGCTACTAGCTAGCTGAGGGCTAACCAATCCACCTGCCGATGTGCGCAGCTGAAGGAAAACGGTTCAACATCAGAAGGAACCTCCTTTACTCATAATACGCTTCTGTAATGTAATAATGCCATTTAATAAAAACACTGCTTGTATTGCAGACTTCACCTTAGGTGCCCTTTAACCTGACAGTACCTCTCTAATAACGATATGAGTCTGCCGTCTAACGTCACCGCAGCGCTGCTCCTCATCCTCCTCATCGCCTTTGCTTTGTCAACATTGTACATTAACCACTTGTTCAACTACGACACCAGTCTGGTTAGGTCAGTCCACGTTAAGCTGAATAAGACCATAAGGCATAATAGGCTTGTTACTAATCCAGCAAAACCCAAGAATAATTCAGTGGATATACGGGGAATCCAGCCAAAAAACTCCCTTGAGACTGATGATGTTTCCAGAGATGATAAATGCACCATGTCCCCTGGGAGTCGCTTTGACTGTGCCAGGGACAGAGTTCTCAGCCAGGGAGAGTGTGAGGAGAGGGGTTGCTGCTATGCTCCTCTTCCCAACTCTGCAGGACCTCCTTGGTGCTTCTACCCCCGTTTGTACCGTGGCTACAAAATGGGACCCCTTACTCCCACCCTGCGAGGGCAGGCTGCCACCCTGACCCGTGCCACCCCGTCCTATCTCCCCAGAGATATAGCCACTCTTCACCTGGAAGAGACAGAGGTGACTGCAGAATGCTTGCGCCACACTGTGAGTAATACTCAATGACGAGATAAAACAAGGAATACATCACATGCTTTAAATCCACAGATGTTTGTATATTTCTACACATTCTTAAGACGTGTAGGAAAATAATTAAATGATGTTTGTGTTCCTTCAAGTTGAAGGACCCGTCATCTCAGCGGTATGAGGTTCAGCTCCCTGCTGGTGGCCCTCAGGGTACAGCTGATACCCCAGATGTCCTTTATACCACTGAATACCAGTCCGACCCTTTTGGCTTCATAGTGCGTCGTAAATCTAATGGAAGGGTGATGTGAGTAGTTCCCATTAGCATTATATTGATTAGGGTTGTGGAGACAAAGGCAGCATCGATATACAAACAGGGAGTATTGATCTTTTATTATATAAATTGTTGTTTATAATAACTGAAGTGAGATGTATAGACTCAATCAGATGTAGAACAACATTCTCAATTTGGATATGATAAAGGTAAACAAATCCTGTCCTGTTCAGCTTATTCATACATCATACAGTTGATGTCATTTGGATTCATTTCAAGTAAGGCCCTACATTTTAATTAATGCATCTCTACTAAGTATATATTTTCATGACTGCTGTGGATTTGTTTTATCCTGATCAATAATAATTTATGACATGTTTGTTCTCCCTGTCCAGCATGAATACCACCATCGCTCCTCTGCTTTTTGCTGACCAGTACCTTCAGCTGTCCACCACACTGGCCTCCTCTCTTGTGTCCGGCCTTGGGGAGCATTACACCCTCCTCAGCTTGGACCTCAACTGGACTTCCCTGACTCTCTGGAACAGAGACATGGCGCCTCATGTGAGTACGTTAGACAACTATACCCCTCAATTTAATTCTTGGGCAAGTATTTTGTTGCTTAATATTTGTATAAAATGATTCAAGCTGTGGCTGCAGATTTATTCAATTCGCTGCGTATTATTTTATTGTAGCGATTCACAAACGTTGACACTGAGTTTCTCTCCAGGCTGATGCCAACCTCTACGGCTCTCACCCATTCTACATTGTACAGGAGGAGGACAGTCTCGCACATGGTGTCTTCCTTCTCAACAGCAATGCGATTGGTGCTTGACATTTGTCTTTAAATAAGATACACTCAACATACCATTTACATTTGCTTCTCTTTACATGACTTTTCAAAGCAAGTGATGATACTTGTGTTCCCAACCACCTCTGCAGAGGTGACTTTGCAGCCGACCCCCGCTCTCACCTGGGTGTCCACCGGTGGAGTCCTGGACCTGTACACTTTCTTGGGTCCTGACCCTCAGAGCGTCATACGACAGTACCTGCAGGTCATTGGTATGTCTTGTCAGTGGCACAACATTAATAGGCATTTAGCATTCACTTACCAAAAGAGAAATGTATATTTAAAGGAGCCCTGACGCAACCTGGAAAAGTGGATTTGTTGTTATCTCTTCATCGTCAGGCTATCCTATGATGCCTCCCTATTGGTCGTTGGGGTTTCATCTGTGTCGCTGGGGTTACACAACCACAAACACAACCCGGCAGGTGGCACAGCGGATGCACGATGCCAACTTTCCCCTGGTAAATGAACCTACGTACACACAGGACTCTATAAAGTCATAGTTGATTCATGTGAAAACTTCATATTAAAAATTACCAGCATACCAGAGTTAAACTTGTAAGACTCTCAGGAAATCCCTTAATGTTTTTGTTATCACCACTGGACTATACAGACTTTTGATAGAGATGATTTTGCCTTTCTCAACATTAGGATGTGCAGTGGAATGACCTTGACTACGCAGATAAGCGCAGGGTCTTCACCTTTGACCCCTGGCGTTTCGGGGACCTTCCAGAGATGGTGGAGGAGTTCCATCAACGCGGCATGAAGTACATCCTCATTCTGGTGGGACATCTTTAAGTTTATGGGACCGCACAAACAGATTCAACTGTCAGTCAATATTTTAGCTTTTTAATTTGATAAATAACAGATTATCAAGCAACCACTTAGATCAAATTGTTGAAAGTGAAGTACAAATATATACAGTATAATAACTTGAGTAATTATTATAAATGTCCAGTAGATGGCGGCAAAACTGTAACATGCAACTGAGGCGTTTTGTGTTTCCTACCTCAGGACCCGGGGATCAGCACCACCAGCCCCCCAGGAACTTATCCTCCCTTTGATGATGGACTGAAACGAGATGTCTTTATTAAAAATGCTACAGGACACATTCTAATAGGGAAGGTTAGATCTAGTCTTTTCTGGGGATTTTGGGGGTTTGTTCAGTATTGGTGTGGGTATTTATGCATGCACATTATCGTTCTGTGTATCCAGGTTTGGCCCGGTCCAACAGCCTTCCCTGACTTCACCAACCCAGAGACCCAACGATGGTGGGAAGACTGCATTAGAGATTTTCATTCTAAAGTTCCAGTGGATGGTTTGTGGATTGTGAGTATGCACACACACAAGTAGGCGTTGATATCTTCGTGGGGACCGGTCATTGACAGAATGCATTCCTCACACTAACCTCAACCTTCACTGCTTAATACCGAAACATGACCCTACCCTAATTCTAATAGTTAAACAAGGCCACACACACAAAGCACTCTTCTCCCATACTCTATCCAGGATATGAATGAACCAGCCAGCTTCATCCAGGGCTCAATGGAGGGCTGTCCCAACAGTGATCTTGAGGACCCGCCCTTCACACCTCGTAGGTGTACTGGATCATCTTGCACGTCACTATTATTAAAGGCAGAAACATGAATGCTTTTGCATTACTATCGTATATAGTACAACATTTTATGTTAATGACCAGAGATAAATATCTTTTCTACATATGTTGCATTTATTTTTTCCCTGTTTGTCTCTCTGTCATACAAATAGGGGTGGTTGGAGGTCGGTTGAATTCGGGAACTATTTGTATGTCAGCTCAGCAATGGCTGTCCACCCACTACAACCTGCACAATATGTATGGACTGACAGAAGGCTTTGCCACTCACAGGTGAGATCATGCAGCAGACAAGACACAGTGAGCTGGGCTATTGTTGTGGTTGTGTCCCAGATTACATAGAAACATTTAGTGTTGCAGCAGGTGAGATGTTTTACTATGAAGCTGAAATGAAATATTCTATTACTGGTTTAAGAGCATCACAAAAATTTTTTTTTAGCAGTTATTTGCATTGTATGCTTATCTTGCGGTTGGTTGTCATCCACAGTGCTCTTTGGATAGTACGAGGGAAGAGACCCTTTGTCCTGTCTCGCTCTTCTTTTCCTGGCATAGGACGCTTCGCTGGAGTTTGGACAGGAGACGTCAGGAGTGATTGGGAGCAGCTTCGATACTCCATCCCTGGTGAGGGGATGTAGTTCCTGAAGTCTGTGTGGTTGGTCCGCCACCTGGATGAAATCATGCCGTCACAGTTGAATACATTTGATTCAGTTTCAGTGGTTTTCAGTTGTGAGATAATGACTTTAGATGGCGTCAGCCACGGATCATCTGGTAGATTTAGATTGACCTTTTTGCACCTGTCCCCCCCCCCAGCGGTGCTGCAGTTCAGCCTGTTCGGTGTGCCCCTGGTGGGGGCAGACATCTGTGGCTTTGGAGGCAACACCACTGAGGAGTTGTGTGTACGCTGGATGCAGCTTGGGGCCTTCTACCCTTTCATGAGGAACCACAATGACAATGAAAATGCTGTGAGACACACACACTGTTTGCATGTGTGCGTGTTTACAGTATGTTTGCATCTGTTTGCAAACTTGTGTGTTGCAATTCGTTATTTGAAATGTGATGCAAATTTCTCTGCATGGGTTTCTTATAACTTACTATTGTTTCATGTATTATGAATACAGGTAACGCCATCTCCTCTCATTGCCTGTGTTTCTATGTGTTTGCTTCCCTCAGCCTCAGGAGCCATATGTATTTGGGAAGCAGGCCCAGGCAGCCATGCGGAATGTGTTGAGCCTTCGATACTCCCTTCTCCCATTTCTTTACACACTCTTTCATCACGCACACGCCTCAGCTGACACTGTGGCCCGGCCTCTCTTCCTGGAGTATGTCACTGTCCTCTTTGTCCCAATTCACAAAGTGAAGCAAACACTGGCCTCAGCGTTTTAGACTCATTACATTATTGTTTCTACTCCTTGTGTATCCTTTCAGGTTTCCCAATGACCCAAACTGTCAGACCATCGACAGACAGTTCTTGTGGGGGAGTTCACTTCTCATCAGCCCAGTCGTAGAGCAAGGAGCAGTAGAGATTGCTGCTTACCTGCCCCCTGGCACATGGTACAGCCTGCACAATGTGAGTTGCTCAACTTTAATGCTTTTAGTGTCTTTGTCTCTCACATTACCACTGTTGTATGTGTCATAAACCAACGTTCACTTCAGAGATTCAATCCACTTTTTATTTACTATTACAGGCCATGTTTTAAGGTGGCCTGTGATAATGTTTGACCTGTTTCCCTTCTTCTCACTTTTATTTTGCTCTCTCTAGGGTCAGCCTTTTTACAGTAAAGGTCAGTACCTGCTTCTCCCCGCCCCTCTGGACACCATCAACACCCATGTGAGGGGAGGGCACATTATCCCCCAGCAGGTGGGTGTCCGCATGATAAACACCAAAGATGCAGCTTGCTCTGCTGACTGAATCACTTTCTGCATCATATTTGGTTCAGTAGGACACAAAATGTGGGAGATGAATGACTTATAAAATATTCAAGGAGAGAACAGGCCTACGATAAATAATTGAAACTGGTGAAACTAGCACTTTGAACTCCAGCTCGCAATTATTTCTTCTTCTAATGATCAGAATCATGTTTGAAGCCGGAAAGGTCTCACATCATTTTTATTCAAAGTAATTATTCCCTCCACATATTGCACATTCGTTAAAACGATTTAGTTGTTTTTGCGGCATGACTGATGAAGGTGTGTGATCACATATTTTCTCTTGTTGTGTTGACTTAAATCTATAATGACTTCCTCATTGAAGTCGAAGTGTTTCAAACTGACTGGAACACATTTTTTTCCTGTTATTTCATCCTGTTTTCTTTGATCTGTGTTTTCTTGTGAAGGATCCTGCTTTGACAACAACAGTCTCCCGCAGAAACCCTTTCTTCCTCACAGTGGCACTGTCAGCAGACGGCCGGGCCTGGGGCGACTTGTTCTGGGATGATGGGGAAAGTCTTGAGACCTTCGAAATGGGAAATTATTGTTACATTATCTTCACTGCTGGACAGGTAGGCTTGAGATGATGAGGTGTTTTTTTCCCTACTTTACTACCTCATTCATAAGTGATTAGTGAGTCATACAAAATACATCTAAAAGCTCAAAACTCTCTGACATTAATGTTTTTTACGAACAACCTAATGGTTATATCTCACACTCCTGCTCAATAGGGAGCAGCATATTACCAGATAGTTTGGGTGTCCAAATGTATATTTAGAAACAAGGAAATGCCAACTTGGCACGAGCGGAGTCTGAAACTCAATTAATCTTCCGGTTACATTCCAACACGGCCCAGAGCGTTTGGTAGTGATTAAAAGAATAAGATTGCTGCTATGAGCATTCAGAATACGTTTCCCCCTTAGGGTTACTAGCTCGGGCCACTGCTCCCTCACTTTGCTACTGTGTATCACAATGGCTGTATGAAGAGCTCTGGGGAAAGACGGGTAGTTCCGTACTGTAACTCCAGGTTCTATGAGTAAAGGAAAAGCCCTCTGGTAAAGTGGAACACCTCTTGTGGAACAAAATGGCATTACAACAAGAGACGGCTCAATGCTAGCTTATTCAGTTCCTTGCAAATTACACTTTCCTTTACTGTTGTCTACTCCAATTAAACTTTTTAAATATACCTTGCATTGTCATTGTATCAAGTAGGTAATACATTTAAAAGGCCAATTGCTGTCTGAGCGTTGTATTGACAGCATATTTTAAAGCTGCTAATCTTTGGCCCCCAACTTGCTGCTTCCAGTCCCAGGTTGTGAGTGATCCTCTCAGGCTGAATGGGGCCCTGGACGGTCTGGTGCTGGGAGGGCTGCAGGTGTTCGGGGTGCCTTCGCCTCCTCGCTATGTAGTAGCCAATGGGGAGAAAGTTTGTGATTTTACATACCGCAGTGATACAAAGGTTAGTTCTTTGTCACCCAGTTCTATTATTACTCTTGATTAAAATCTGTAAGTCTTTGTCTATAATTATGCATTTAGTTGCTATGTCTCATTATCTACTCTCATCTCTACATCTGCTATTTAATTTTCTTTGCGCATGAAAATCCAACCTTTCAGGCTGTCCAACTCTCTTCCCACAGGTTTTGAAAGTGAGCAACCTGGCCTTGCCCATGTCAAATGTGTTTACAGTCGAATGGGCTGTCTGACGCGCTGACATTTATTCCCCACGGGCCACAGAAAACTGCATTTTCTGGACTGACACCAGCTGATTTCCGCAGACCATGATGATATCAAACCCCAGGAGCCATCATCTTGTAATATCTGTCTCTGTTCATTGTAATTTTAACTGCTACAGTGAATCAAGATAATCTAATGTATATTTTGTATTTGTTTATATCCAGTTTTTATGTCTTTCTTCACATGAAATGTTTTTAATAAAAATGATCAATGAAACATTGTTTTGCAGCGCTACATCTGAGGGAATTATCTTCAAAAATTGCTGATATTGTTTCATATTTTTAACTGAGTATTGAAATGAGATCATAATGTCATTCATTTCTATCAGTAGAATATTAAATAAATATATTTTTTGGAGAAATGTAATACATATTTATTTAAATTTGGTGGTGTTGTGGTAATCTGACGCTCCCGGTTTGTGTGCTAGAAAAATACATCCCCATTCCGGAAGCGAGGCTTTTTATGGGATCGGTCTTAACTGCCATTTCGTCAAGTTAAACACATTTAACTAAATAATTACAGGAAGTAAGCCACATTCGGCTCACAAATTAAAATGTCAGTAAAGCTCCAATTTAACCTGCACCGTCGTACGGCAGGTATTACTTTGAAAGGCTTAACCGGAAGTGAGACTTTTGCTGGAGTGACAGCAGCAGTGAAACGTGCGGCGTCAATGTCGGAAAACATAAGCATACTAACAGGACTGCTGCTCCCAACAACCGAACCAAAGCCAAGAGAACAGGGGCGAAACGGCGCCGGTACACGCCTCCCGGCCCCTGCCTCCCCGGTGAGATGGATGTCCGACATGGGCTGTAGACTCCTGCGGTGGGACTGAAGGTGAGAGCCCCGCCGCTTGGCCCCACTTCTCTACATGCTGCTTGCTACTCATTCATTTCTCTTATCGAAAACAGGTGTATGCCAAGACGTGTTCATTCATCTGGTAGGAGCAAATAATGTGTCATTCCTTCTTAAGTGGTGCAAAATGGAAATTACCTGTAGACGAGGACACTGTGAAACGTAACAAGGTTTTCGGCTATGTTCTAGCCAGCTGAACTAAAATATTCATGCTGGGACAGATACAGTCCCCGCTCGGGCTAAAACCACACACAGTATATTACTACGGGCCTGTGGGTGAATAATGCTTCGGTGGCAGAAACCTTGTCCCAGCTTCCCCTCTCCCCTATCAGGCAGATTCTGCCTGTCATGATAGCTGATGGAGCCCCGACATCACGGCACGCCTCACGCAGTCAACACGGTGACACCAGCAATCAGCCCTTTCTACTTTTATCAACCTTATTTCACTCACACAAACACCTTAATTCAACATCAATACTATCACCTATCTGATTTTACAAAGATAATAATGTTCAGTTTTAATTAATTGAACTACATGTTTCACCCTAATACATGTTTCATTTCTCTCCTCACCATGTAAGGAGGAGTAAAAAAATATGAGCGAGATGGATACAGATGATTTTGTTGCAAATGCACATGGAAAAATATTTTTGATGTGGATCTTGAATAAGATTATTCTTAGCGGTATATGTGCTGAATGGGAAAGTTGGAAAATCTGTGCAGATCCACCATGTAAACGTGTCGCTGTGCCTAAACTATGCCAAGTATACAATACCAATACTAAACCAGAGATACGAGCAGGGGCGTGCAGAGACCTCCAGAGTGGCAGGCGGCCAAAGTTAAAAAGGGCACATGGAAGAAGAAAGCAACCCATAGTCAAACAAACTCCCAATAAACTACATAGGCCTATAATACCATTGTTTATCATGGAGGTCGTAGTGTTAGTGGTGGTGAACTGGACTGAATTATATTGAGAAGTGTTTCTAAAATATGGGCTGCCCTCATCATATACACACATGAGAGGGGCACAATGTCTGAAACACATGCCCTACTGCTAGTACTCATTTGTCAGGATTATTACCATTAGTATTACCATTATTACCTGAGGCCTCAGTAGTCATTTCTACATTGTTACCTGAGTACTCATTACTCTGTTATTACATGAGTACTGAGCACTCAATATTCCATTATTACGTGAGTGCTCATGTGTATTCAGTACTCGTGTAATAATACTTCTGGTGTGTCTGCTCGGATCACATTTATTTTCCAAACTCTGGCAGCTGCGCACCTGTATAATTCAGTAACTGTGTCTTGGACGATTGTGACACGATCACGGTAGACGAGTCTGTGGAGAGACGACAGGAACCTTGTTTTTCAGGCTTGTGTGTCACCCGTCTCTTTTAAGGAAGCTGCAGGCACTTTTTACAGTGATGAAAAGGGGTGTTCAGTGTTTGCTCCTTTATGGAAATGTCAGCATGACAACTTAATTAATCCGGCCCTAAGGTGTGAAACAGAGACCCAGGAAGCTGGTGCCCTCTATTATCTATTTGAATTTCTATCAGCTCGGTTCAAAGTTCTTAAAGGAAGCAGGAAATCAGTTTTTTTTTTTTTTTTCAATGTGACCTATTCATCCAGTCGCAGTGAAACTTGGCAGATTTCCTGTCGGTGTTTCGGTCCTAGCATCGCGAGTCATTTGATGAAAGGTCAGAGAGGAGAGGCGGTGTGTGAGCACACCGAGGTGTTGACAGAATAATGAGATAAAATGACAAGTAGTGAGAGGGGTCTGTCCTTGAACAGCCAGGCTGAACGGCCAACTCCGACTGACCTGGGTGGCCTGATATCACCTTCAGACCGAAATAGTGTATTATATAATGTGCCGTTATAATAGATATACGAGTGTGTCGTGTACGAGCTGCAGACCTGCCATCACATGCTGCATGAGCCCATTCTGGATCATTTAAGAGTGGATCGGTCTAATGCAAAACTTTAATATTCAGTAGTCTTGCAATGTTATGGCTTGCAAGATAGAGGACACATTATTAAATGTTTTCTGACACTCCCCCCAAGAAGGTAAAGCCAAGGACCAGAAAATGTATTTGTAAAGGCCGTTTAAAAATCAGATCCGCTCTTTTTCTCGTTCAGCAACTGAGCCACATGGAAGCAGCTGCACCATGTTTAGTTGTAATATAAGGAACAGCCGTTAATCCAGACGACTTCAGAAGTCAGCAAGGTTCAAATCAGGTTAAAAAATCTGGAAATCTGAGACCTCAACTGTTCATTTATTGATTTATGGACGAACAATAGAATGTGACTGTTGTTTCTTTGAGACACTGGAAGTGTTCTGAGGGTTACATGTTGAAAACCTACAAATCAATAAATAATGCACAGATGAAGGATTTTAATCCCTAACGTTGTTTGACATGAAATGTCTCTAACTGCTGAGTTTGATTCATATTATTTATTTGTGAAGTAAAAATACTGCAGTTTTTCTTTATTTGTGCATTTAAGTTGCGTATCTTTTGATTATTGTGTTTTGTTGTGACAGAACTCCTCATCAGAAGTTGTGTTGGGCCTTTTTTTTCAGCTGTTAAGTGACTTAACATTTTGACTAAATGCTTTTCCCAACGAATCACAAAAATAAACATCCACAGCCTGGGAAACATGTTATCTGCTCCCTGAGATCGTCCCTGGATTTTGTGCCAGTGGGCTTCCTGTCTGGGCCCTGGCATCAGGATGTGGGGTGCCTGCCTCAATCAGGCGGAGGTAAACATGCCTACTGAGGAAGACGGGGGGAACATTCCTCAGATGAAAGGCGGAATATGTGCCAGAGCGTTCAAACAACAGGAAGATACTGTTACAGTGGAAGTGGTTCCGTGATAGAGACATGCATGTCAACAATCTGTTAGATTGAACAGAAGGAGACACCGATGCTCTGTAAAGTGGCAAATACACCAGAGCACATCATGCAGCTGCAACATCAAACGAGCTCCTTCACATTTTGCAAGTTTGTCTGATCATCACAGGCCGCTTTCATTCGGAAGCAGTCAGGTTGAAAAGCTGCTGCTGAGGACATCTGTTGGCTACTGATATCTGCTCGGGATTTCACACGGATGGATGCGGTCGGAGTGTGTTTGCACAATCTAGTCATTGTTTACACAAGGCGGGGACATCCTCTACTTACACACTTTTACAGTTTAAACAGGCACGGTGAGCGAGTGTCAGTCGGAGCAGGTGCAGAGTAAAATGTGCTGAGGGGAAAGAGGCTCTGCAGTAAGGACACTGCAGTGAATACCACCACACATGTGGCAGAGGAGTCGAGAGCATCTGTGCTGTAGCACACTGACCTTTGAATGTTTACCAGACTGTCACATTCCTCCTTTTTGTTTACTTCCTACTCCCTTTTCCTTCCCAGCTCCTTACTGACTATTTCTGTCATTATCCGTCCTCCCTTCTGCTGTCTCTCCCCCTCCAGAGGATGGGCCCAGTGTCACGGTTTCTGAGGAGATGTCTCTGGGTCGGCTCCTGCGGCGTGCCTCCTCCAAGGCCTCCGACCTCCTGACCTTTAACCCCGGGGCAGCAGGCTCGTCGTTACGCTCAGGCCTGGATGGCGAGATCATCTTCTCAAAAAATAATGTTTGCGTGCACCCCGCTGAGCCCCTGCCGGGCCTCGCGGAGCACCACCCAGGTCAGTGCGCACTGATCCTGAAACTGTCTTTCCAACTGCTTTTGATACGATTGTAGTGTTGTCAGCAGAAACAGCTTCCGCTTTGGTTTCCCTGAGACCAACCACGAAGAGTTAGAAATTCCTGGAAACAGCTGTGTTTCTTTTTGTAAAAGAAAAAAGGACATCAGAACACCGCAGCACATAAGTTAATAGCATAAATGAAACAAAACCGGTGCCTCAATATTTAAAAGTGGGGTCCTTAAGGTGTAACAACAGGAAACCATAGTCTTATGTGCAAATTCCAACACCTCATATGATGTTAGATTCTGCTGCGTTAGTTTAAGAATCTCATGCTTGCAATTTCCCTGTTATTTCTGTAAGTAAAAGAGTGCTGCAAGGTGTAAACCCATCGCCCAGGTTACCCCCTGTGTCGTCATCTCTTTGTGTACTTATCTCCTCTCAGATTACTTGTCTGTCTCTTGGTTGCAAACTGCCTGCTACTTGTCATTTCCTCTCATGTTACCTGAAGTTTTTTTTTTTTTTAAACCAACCGTGGTTGATGTCGCCCCCTGCAGGCTACCTGTGTGTGCACGTGGAGAAAGACGAGAGCCTGGGCAGCACTCTGATCCTGACCTGGGTGCCCAACTCGCGCATCCAGAAGCAGGATGAGGAGGCGCTGCGTTATATCACGCCTGAGAGCTCCCCTGTGCGCAGGAACGCACGCCGCCGAGGCAGAC
Organism: Macroramphosus scolopax; assembly: GCA_901007825.1. Lineage (NCBI taxonomy): Eukaryota > Metazoa > Chordata > Actinopteri > Syngnathiformes > Centriscidae > Macroramphosus > Macroramphosus scolopax. The sequence goes on from CAAKHC010002510.1 coordinate 42,846, forward strand.
GGTAGGGAACCTGTATGACGGCATAGAAAGAACAATCATCCATCTTAACCTTTGTTAAAGTGAAAATGAATGAAATGCGTGTTAAATCATCTGCTCCCCTCCAGTGCACACCCTCGTCCCCCAGTATCACAGGAGGAAGACGAGGACGAGGAGAGGAACGTTACCCGCGGCTCCTCCGCTGACAGCCGTAGTCTGGGGTTAGAAGCAGGATCGGATCCCCCCGCCCAACAGCAGCAGCTGCCCTCGACCGGAGAGGAGGGCGACGAGGGCTCCTGCGAGCTGTCGGACGAGGTGAGCCGGGACAGTAACATGGGTTCGGACTCGGACACCTTCTCCTCCCCCTTCTGCTTGTCCCCCGTCAGCGAGGCGCTCTGCGAGAGCAGCGGCTCTGTCTTCCTTGACAACGAAAGCAGGTCAGTGAAGGAGTTGAAGATCGGATTTAATTGCACCTCTGCTCCTGCGTCCTCCTGCTTTGTGCATTATATGTATTTTATCTTGAGTGTATCTTTAATCATGCTTCCTGCTGAACTAACTATCGCATTGGAGCCACTTCAGGACAGGAGCCTGTTCTCTTCGATATTTAGGGAATTGTTCCTTTTGATGTACCTAAGTTAGATTGATTGCCAGAATTTAGTTTTCTAAGAAGCATTATACTTAGACAATACCAGTAAGTTCTCCTATCCTGCCACAAGGTGGAGCCAAAAAGAAAAGATGGATGACATGCTGGGTGACTTGCAGTCTGAGGCCACATGGTGGCGTACTGCTCTACAATTCAATACCCTTGAAGTGAGACCTGAGTGTGAGCAGGTAGATGACCTCAGTAGGTGGCATGAAACGCTATCAGAGATCAAACCGGGTTCACATTTTTACACCGCTCTCACTTTCAACGCTCCGTAGTGTCACAGATGTCCAGCAGATCTACCAAACCTACAACATCGGGGCTTCGAGGGGACACTCCTCCGATCACCGGAGCCATCTGTTGCTGATCGGACATTACAGCCGTTTGACTTTATGATTCCCGTTTGTGGTCGTTTCCTCACACGGCTTTTTGGCCTGACCAGTTGCCCAGAATGTGTGAGCCTGTGTATGTCAAGGAGAGTCAGTGTGTGTTTAACCACTCTCAGGCCCCAGCTTGCTGTAAGTGCAGTCAGTGTGTGACTTGGCAGCACTCTCTGCTTCACAGCTTCTAACATTTACTCTGTCCTTCTCCTCCCCTGCTCCTCTGCTCCACTTGCTGTTAGTGTCTCTTTTCAGCTCGGTGGCGTTCGTATCCATCCTGTGTGTGGGCCTGTTTTTTTTTTTCTTCCTTCCCCTCTCTCAGATTCTCCCTCTATCCCCGATCTGTCCACTCCTTCCACCCTTTAATTTGCATCTTTTCCTCTTGGTCATTCTCTGTTTTTCTCAATATTGTTTCTTTCAGTGTCGCCCACCTCTCAAATATCTTACCCCCCCTCCTTCCCTTCCTAAAGTCTGTGTGAAGCCCTTTGATTTCCAGTGCGCCTGGGGTTGTTGTGCTGGGCTGAATGTCAGCTCTCCGGATTAGACGACTGAAGAGAGAGGAGCAGCAGCCAAAACCCTGGAACTCACTCAATCTCCCTTTCTCTCTCTCTTGCTTTAATTGACACTGTTAAGGGGCCAGGAACTGGAAACATGTCACTTGGAATCATTCAAAGAGAAAGGGAGAGCAAGAGCGGATGAAAGAGGAGGGGGGGGGGGGGATCCTGGGAGAGAAATCCACAGCAATCTCTGTCGAGCTTTTTAACAAGTTTCTCTCAAGTTTAACAGAAGTTTATGAAACCGCTGTTGGCGTTCGATGTGCTCAGCCCTCTCGAGGCCTTAAGCAAAGCACCGTTTTTCAGCGGTTAGCAATATTTTTACAATGAAGATGTGTGTTTACTTGGAACCGCATATCACTGGTTACACATGTTTCCAATAATTAAATATGTGTCCCATAATTCAGAAGGAACGTCTGACACAACTATATATTTTTTTTTCTTGCTTTTCGGTCTCGCTGAGGATCTCGGGGCTTCTTCCCGTCTCTTTCCGACGTCCAGACCGCATATCCAGAACAGGCCTATTGTTCAGAAAACCACGGAATCAAATTAATTTACAGTAACTAGACTGCATGTTATTAACAAACTGGCCAATTTTTTGTTCCCTCCAAACTGCAAAAAAACCTACTGACCGTTCTGCAGGGTGTGCCTGCAGAACACACTTGATCCCTCATCTCTGTGTTACTCCGGGGATTAGCTGAAGGGCCTTGGAGTCCCTGGACGTCTGTAGCACTTGGTCCCGGTTATCAGGGTGACCCGACCTTCCCCTGGGTAAAGACTCCTATCTGGGAGAAGGTGTGCAAAGGGCCTGAAGGCGGTTTAATCTCACCCTGGCCTGGAGCGACACGCCGGTTACAGCAGCCTCCATCAAAACAGCTTGTTTACATAATGTACTCTCGTTACAGTTTACGGCCGGGCGGCTGCCGACGTTTGCTGCCGACAGTACTTGAAAGAATCCGTCGATTTACACCGACAGACGCCGTTAATCACCTCAGTTTCCGCTCGAACGCAGCACAGTGGAGGATTCGTGCTAAAACGCCAAGACAGGAATCACGTGCTTTATTTTCCACTCTTTTATTTCAGTGCTGTGTGATAAAGAAAAAAAACATTTGATACTCCGAGCATACGAGTAGAATGAAGGAAATATCTGCCTTGACTGCGCCCGTAGGCCTTGTAAACACCCGGAGCTCGCCGGTCACTGCACCTATGAGAAAGCCAGAGCTCCTCCATACTTCAGATTGCTTCACTTCCCAGTCTGTAATCCATAGTCTGGTTTGTGGTGTGATACATGAGACAGAGGGCAGTAAATCACCAGATAGCAGAGGGAGCCGGGCAGCTTGGATTGATCAGCCTTGTTATTTTCTCATCTGCTAATGGGGAAATGATTAGCTCGACATGATTGATTCAGCGTGTAAAAGATTAGACGTCCCACCTCCGAGTCGTTTCAAAGTACACTTTATGTTCGCCTGTAAAACGTGTGAATAGAAAACCGGTTTTCCCGAGTCGAAAGATGTGAATTGATAAATGCGGTGTTTTGATTTCACACGATCACACAAGCGCGCGAGAGGGACGGTTAATATTAGGAGTAATAATGGAGAGGATATTCGGAATTTAAACAGTTTAAATACGCTACATACAATCATTCCACATCTTCTCAAGTGTCAGTGGGTTTAATGGCTGATCTGCGTCTCAGTATTCGCACGTCTTAAGACGTGTTTGAGAGTCTCTTATGGTGATTAGCTATGGTCCTGGTGAGCGTGTGTGTGGTAGGGTGAGAGAGTGAGAGAAAGAGAGAGAGAGCAATTAAAAATACCAGCAAGTATTTCTTATAATTCAGGTACTTGTGTATACCAGATTTGCTTCGGCCGAATACTTATATATATATTTTTGTGTCACATGCGAGGGTGTATTTCTCTGTACGTATACAAGCAAGTGTGTTTATGTGCTCGTGCGTCTACACCCTGCAGCACAGGAACCCCTCGGCTCAGGTTTCAGTGCCGGGAACAGCATGCCGGCCATGGGGGAATGACAGGGGAAATTGAATGGGAGACAGTGTGATTTGTGCGTATACAGATTTCCTTACGTGTGTGTCCTCATAAGCCTCCGTGCATTCCGGCCGTTCGCAGCCTCCTGGCGCAACCGTGTTGAGACACAAAACAACAGGGCCGACCTGAGCCGGGGATAATATGACTGCATAATTATTACTGGGCGAAACTCGTCTGACCACTGCCGACATGATAATACACATGTTATGCACAGAACAATGGCTCAGTATCTGGACGGGAGGGGAGAAACCAGGAAGGAGAGATTTTTGTGTCTTGACATCTCGCTTTCGTATTTGGTTTCATGGAATATTTTCATAAGCAAACACCATCTTCATTTTCTGAAATGAAATTCCAACGTCTTATAACAGTGGAAAATATTTCGTCCCATGTTTTCCCAGGGAGCTGTGCGAGGAAGCGATGACCCACTCTGTAAGCTCCGCCTCCAGCCTGGACAGCCACGCCCCGTCCGAGAGCAACGGCCAGCTGGGCCTGTCGCAGGGCGTGCGGTGGGAGGAGCAGCAGAAGGTGCTGGCTCTGGAGCAGTTGTGCGGAGTCTTCAGGGTGGACCTGGGTCACATGAGGTCACTGCGACTCTTCTTCAGGTCAGCCCGGAGTCTCGGGGGGGAGGTCATGAGGTGTCCGATAATTGTAGGATCTTAGGAGTGTCCTAAGATTCTTTATTTTCCTGTTGCAGTGATGAGGCATGTACCAGTGGGCAGCTGGTGATAGCCAGCCGAGAGAGCCAGTATAAGATCCTCCACTTCCATCATGCTGGCCTGGACAAGCTGGCTGAGGTCTTCCAACAGTGGAAGTGCTGCAGGGAGACTCAGCTTAAAGATCAGGTCGGGTTGCACGCTTAGCTCAGGCATGCAGGATTATAAATGCAAAACATAAACAACAGTCATTAGCAAAGGATGAAAGAGAGAAACTGGAGACAAATGTGCTAAATTTAAATGATGAGATTTCTTGTTCATGTCTTGTCCATCTCCCCCTGTTTGTCTGTATTTGCTTCTCAGGGGTCAAACGAGAAATCCTGCATGCAGTTTTCCATCCAGAGGTCCACCCTGCCGTCGGCTGAGACCCACCCAGAGGAAAGGCTCTATCGGCGGCTTGATGTCACCACCTGGCTGCATCACCTGAACCACAGTGGACAGGTGGAGGAGGAGTACAAACTACGTAAGGTAGGTCTATGTGTTTGTGTGTGTGTGTGTGTACATGTTTTTCACAATCTTATTGGATCTGATAGGAAACCTTGATCTTTTTGTTGAGTTCACTTCTTTTATACAGTCTATGACTAATGCTGAATCTTTATATGAAAGTCAGTGTATAAAGAGTTTCAGTTTTACTCAGCATATGGGACCCTCCTGGTCATTGCCCCCCTCCCCCCCCCCCCTCCCCCCTCCTGTGAGTCATTTCTCTTCTCTTGGATTGACTCAGTCATACTGAAATGACTCAGCGGCAGTTACACAGTGGCCAAGACTTTTTCTCCGTCGGCATGCAGATGCAGTTAGAGTAGTAGATTTTGCTTGACACAGATTATACAGTTTTGTCAGGGGTTTTCTTATTTGCAGCAGTTTGCAACACTCATGAAATCGTACATCCGCCGCAGCCTCGTAAGACGATATCGGAGTGCTGACTGTGTCATCTATAGTCTCCTTATCTGGTTCGCATATAGTATAAAGTGATCCACTGCGTGCCCTCTCTTCGACCTCTTAATGTATGAGAACTCAGCCTTCGTGCTGACTGTTGGTTCACCTCCCGTTCTAAACCAGGCCATATTTTTCGGTGGTATCGACCCATCCATCCGTGGCGAGGTGTGGCCCTTCCTGCTGCACTACTACAGCTATGACTCCACGTCCCAGGAGAGGGAGGCCTGGAGACTCCAAAAACGCACCCACTACCACGACATCCAGCAGAGGAGGTGAGACACCGGGAGAAAGAAAAATATATGCATGTAAGGACGTCTCGTGGTGAGCTCTAAATTAAATTTCCCATGGTGTGTTTACACATGCAAACAGGAGGATCAATTTCCTTAAAAAAAAAAAAAGTCCGAGGGAGACACAGCGGCATTCTTGTCATTGTGAAACGGCAGATAAACTGTCACATGGCTGCAGTATTGGCTGCCAAATGCTCAGCCAGTCAAACATTAAACCATATGTGGGTCTATTGCGAGTTCTCATCGCAGGCGCTGAGCAATCAATAGGCACAATGAGAGAAGTGTTAAGGGGAGGCGCCGGGTGTGAAATAAAAGGTCTCTGGAGAAAAACATGTCAGCGCTTATCAGATCATATTGTCGTGTCAGAAAGGAGAGAAAAAACACTGTGGTATGCACGAATAAGCACACACACACACACACACGCACAGCACATCTCCTCCACCCCATGACCAGAAGCTCGAGTGTGCACATATTTCCACATGTACTGCCGCTCTGTCTATAATGAATATGATAATTGGACAGGTTTCATCTGTGCGGCCTATTAACATTTTGAGTACTTCAGAAGGTCTTATCGAATCCAGGTAATTAAAGCCCTTGTTCTCACTCTGATGTGGATTCCTTTAAAGATCATTTGACTGGAGCAGCCTCCAGGGCCACTAGTTGATCATTAGGAGCAAGGGCACATGTCTCTGATCCTGGTTTCCTAACCTTGCCTCCTTCCCTTAGCCGTGATAACTAAGCAGCTGTATGGGGAAGCTGTTGCAGGTAAAAAAAAAAAAAAAAAGCAGTGAATGGCGGGTTATTTTCACTCTGGGAAAAAATGCATCAAGTCAGCACATTGAATGTGTGTGTGTGTGTGTGTTTGAAGGATTACACAAAAAAACTACCAAGCCGATTTTCACCAAACTCCCACAAAGTGATGCAGCGAGCACCCTTAAAAAAACATCAGATTTCTGGGCAAATCCGTTAAACATAGGAAAAAAAATATAATCTTTCTACATGAAGTTTGGCGGAGGGTTTCTCACTCCGAGGGCGTTTCTTATTCTTGCATATTTCAACACCAATGACACACTTTGAATTAATCTAATAAATTGGTGTAAAAAAAAACAAACCCTCTCAGTTTTCACATGAAGAGAAGCTGCGAAGAGTTTTTCTGTACCTCAGTGACCAAAGTGTTCTGGAGAGGAAGTTCACTTCCGGACTGGTGCATAATGCACCCTCACATTTCCTGGGCGATGCACCCGATAATTTCTGCATTGTTTTTGTTTCTAGAACCGGGCTGCTAAAGGTCTCGGTGACACGGTGCGGTTTTATGAAACGATGTCTTGTCTTCCGGAGGATCAGTGAGAGGAAGTGCAAACCCACAGTCATTTTTTTATTTTATTGTTTTGTAATTGTACTTTCATATTAAAGGCACACAGGTTTCTTTCATCTGTCCTCATCATTAAATAAACTCTTCTTGCAGGGGAACACACATTTCTTCACAAACGCAGCTGATTTGCTAAATATATTTTCGCTGATCCGTTGCAACTTAAAAAAAAGGGGCTTGAACTTTTGAGCAGGATCCATGAGAGACCGAAAAGAGGAAGATAGAAGTGCGGCCGAGGGAGGGCCCAACGACACAAACACACATCACCGAAAATAAACAGTTGCACGACATTGCATCAGGTGTGTGCTCATTATTCCTTGCGGGGCCGCATGGAAAACAAACAATATTAATTAAATCCCTCCTGCTTGTTAGGGCTCGAGTACATTAGTGCCGTACACAGAGTACAATGCTAATATAGTCGCTAACATTTAGAGGGATGCACGGGGGTTTTATGGCTGCGGTGTTATTCTCAGCGGAGTGCTTGGAGGTGGAATACCCCCTCAGACGACTGTTAGCCCACTCACATGTTTGAGTTCATTTGCAGCTAACCATTAGTTGTTTACACCGGGGTAACATTGGTGGTAAAAATTATTGGATAGCTTTTTATTTGAGGAATCTTAATTATTGGACATTTCGTAAGAGGTTCTTTTTTTGCTCTTGTCTGTCACAAATGAGCCGAAACATTAACTTTCCTCCCTTCCTTCCCCGTGTTTTTGTTATTTCTTCCCGGTGTTTGTTCAGGCTGTCCATGAGCCCGGAGGAGCACAGCGAGTTCTGGAGGAAGGTTCAGTTCACGGTGGATAAAGACGTGGTGAGAACGGACCGCAGCAACCACTTCTTCCGAGGCGAGAACAACCCCAATGTGGAGATCATGAGGTTCGACCACCTCCCCTCATCTTCCCCTTTCATTCCCTCCCAATCTCTTCATCATCTCCTTTCACCCTCTCATGCCGTCCTTATCATCCCTCAGCCCAACACACGGCCGTACCTATTCATTTCATATTCTGAATCCTGGGGGAGCCGCAAATGAGTTTCATGCTTTATTGACTCCGGCTAAGCCGTCTGAGCACTTTTGATGCATATTCACAGCTAATGGCTTTTCTAAACGAGGAGCAGGAGGATTTAAATAGCATATTAGTTTAGTGACTCTCACCGAGGCTCCTGGTGTTTGTCTTGGTATCATGTCTTGTGCCTCTGGGCGGGGCTGCACATGACCAGAGTCACAGCACTTATTTCAGGCTTTCTGTTATCTCTTCTGCCACGTCAGGTGAAATATCTTTTCTTCTGTTTAATCATTTAATCATCAGCTTCTGTGAGAGTCGGCCTCTCACAGTTTTGCTTTCCTTAACCGGCATCCGTTTCTTTTCACTCTGCATATTCATAACAAATAGAAATGCCTCTAAGGTTTCCCCTTTTGTTTTAACAACACTTAATTATGCATGAGTACTACCAGAGAAGTTTTCCTTTAAGTGATATCCATATACAAAAAAAAAAAAAAGGAAAAAGCAAGCAAGATCATTAATTAGCTCCCTGGTTACCAGAGGAGTTGGCATAGCAACCGCTAAAGTAGGGCTTGTCATGTTTTCTGGGCATTACCAGCGTTGCTGAAACACATGCTGGATCATTCAGTGTGTTTGGGTGGGACCACTATCAGTGGCTTGGCTGGACTGCAGGGGTATGAGCACAAACCAAAAGCTAATAATAGAAATGTTTATGTCACTCCTGTATGTTGCTGCTCCGTCATATAAAGACTGCAGAGCACTAAGGTGTTCTTGGCTTCTTTCTTCTTTTTTGTTGCCCCAGGCGAATTCTGCTCAATTATGCAGTGTTTAATCCAGACATGGGCTACTGCCAGGGCATGTCGGACCTGGTGGCTCCACTGCTCACCGAAATCCAGGATGAAAGCGACACCTTCTGGTGCTTTGTTGGTCTCATGGAGAAGACTATCTTCATCAGCTCGCCACGGGATGAAGACATGGAGAGGCAGCTGGTAGGATGTTTGTGTGTGTCCGTCGGTCGTCAGGTTCTCGTAGAATACGATGGGTTTGTGAGACGGGGTTTATTCTGTGTCGCCTCCAGATGTACCTGCGAGAGCTGCTGCGCCTCATGCTGCCCCACTTCCACCAGCACCTGACCCGGCTGGGGGAGGACGGCCTCCAGCTGCTCTTCTGCCACCGCTGGATCCTCCTCTGCTTCAAACGGGAGTTCCCAGACACCGAGGCGCTGCGTATGTGGGAGGCCTGCTGGGCGCACTACCAGGTCAGGGCAGAGTCCGAGCGGCTCGTTTGCATACGCAAGCTTGTATCAACCAGTTTGCATAAATGTAGAATACTGGACTGTATTATCCTTCACCATAGCAACACATAAACGATGGTTTTTCTGAGGACAAATGCCGTTTGAAAGTTCATTTTTAAATCAACATCTCTGAGCGTCAGACTGTGAACTTTGCTTATAAAGTTAATTTTTCTAATAAAAGATTAACCTTCCTCTTAACAGACGGACTACTTCCACCTGTTCCTGTGTGTGGCCATCATAGTTCTCTATGGGGAGGATGTGACAGATCAGCAGCTCGCCACCGACCAGATGTTGCTCCATTTCAGCAACCTCTCTATGCACATGAATGGAGAACTGGTGCTGCGCAAGGTATCACAATGTCAGCATGTCGTGTCACCCTGAACCTCTGGACCGCCAAAGTAAAGGTCCATTCATCTTAAAATATTAGAAACATCTAAAGGTTAGCATCATGCTCGTGTAGTTCTGCAGACGTTGCTCTGCCCGGTGCTGCAGGACAGCAGCTCTCGTATGCTGTAACCTGCACACAGAGGCCTTGAGGTGCTAAATGGGACGCTGCCATGCCATGCAGAGGATTTATGGTCTGCTTCCTCATGTTTATGGATGCTGTAACCACAGGCAGTGTTTTCATGTTAGCATGCAGCTGGCGTAATTCCTTTGGTTGTTGCCCAATATTTGCATCCATTGTTTTAACAGCAGGCAGGCCGGCCGGGTTTTTAACTTTAGGTTAGCGCAGCGCCGGGCTGACCTTGACAGTGTTTTATGTTTTTTTGCCAGGAGTCGAGGTTATTGATTTATTTTAATGTTTCCACCCCTATGTGTAAAATCTGTGTTTGCATCGGCTCACTTGTATTTCTTTTTTTTCACCCCGTGACATTTGCATATTTTATTTATTTATCTCCTCCTCCCCGCAGGCTCGCAGCCTCCTCTACCAGTTCCGTCTCCTACCCAGGATCCCCTGCAGCCTCCATGACCTCTGTAAACTGTGTGGCCCGGGCATGTGGGATAGCCGGTACATCCCCGCTGTGGAGTGTTCCGGTGAACACCCGGACTCCCAGAGCTGCCCCTATGGAGGCACCTCCACCCCACAGCCCTCCTCACCCTCCCCTTCATCCACGCCCTCTCCCTCACCGAACCACACCCCGACACCTCCGCTGGAGGGCAAGAGAGGCTCCAAAACCCGGGATATTTTCACCTTTCGGAAACAGTCCTGAGGCGGCGGTTCCGTCCGGGGAGCTCTTGCTGGTCTTGGCGCGTGTCGACACAGCGAGGTTTGAATCCATCCTCTGGATTCCTGAACTATTTGCTGCCCTTGAACTCCTCTCCCCGCACTCCCCGCTTCTAGTTTGCAAAGACTTTCTCACTGAGGATTTTGGTCCCTTAATCCTTTCATGTGGTGCGATATAGAACACCGCCTTACCAGAGCGCTACGGCCCCCTCATCAGCGATGAGGAGGGTTCGCGGCTGGACGGGCTTCGAGGTCAAGAGGCGGCTTTCCTTCGGATGCAGAATGGACAATCACCGGCCACTATGTTGGTCTGGGTTAGCCTCCGATCTGCTGCTGGCTTGGCACACTTCCACAGGTGATGGAAGCACGGGTGGCGTCAGAGCCAGAGACACCGACCCAAACGAAACTCACAGGACTTGAACGTTCAAGTGTTTCTTCGCTCTCTTGGTTTGACTATCAAACTATACGGACACACGTCAAGTCTGATATTTTTAAACATGAAATCCAAATCCTTGTTGTGAAAGAAGCTACAACTGCACCGATAACGAGTCAGGTTGTTTAATTTCAAGTGAATGTTTGCGTTTATATAAGCAGATACAAATATTTAGCAATATTATATCCTTGCATGAGCGAGTCTTTACATATAGAGTGCACAACATCGGTTGTTGGAAAACGCTTCAAAGCCCAAAATACAAGAATGCCGAATACATGATAGGGCTCCATATATCCCATCATAAGATCGTGATAAGGAACTTATGTCTTTTTCAACTTGGGTTTTCCAGGCAGCCGAGAGGAGGCGACTCCTTTTTTTTGTTTCCTCTTGTCAAACTCAGGCGTTCGTGTTACCTGTTGAGCGATCGCAGCTCCAACATTTAACCACCGTGAGGTACAATATGAATGTCCTGTCCGGGGTGTTGGACGGATACGACAGCAGAGTCGGCCAAAGAGAGCGTCAATCACGAAAACAGACGGCCGTCTTTTACTTGAAGTCTCGTCAACTGTGGTTGCGACGAATCGTCAGCACAGTGTTATCGGATTTTTTTGTTTCCTGTCACTTTCACATTGAAACGAACGACAACGTCATCGACGCACTATCAACACTCAGAACCGGTCGAAACGAATGTATGTACCGTTTGCTTCTTTCTCCCGCGGCGACAGCAGGGTGAAAGTCTTATGGGTGAGTGTACAAACTGGAGTGACCTCTAAACATCTGGTAATGAGTCGGAGAGCAGTCGGAGAAGCCCCCCCCCCCCCTTCCCGGGTCTCTTTAATTATAGCCGGCATCATGGCGAGAAAGAAGTCTGCCTTTTTGGACTCTTTAGAGAGAGACGGAGAAGAAAGGGGAAACTCTCACTGGGTGATTTTAAAGCTTTACGCTTCACACGGGGACGTGCAGCGATCTCCATCTCGCCTCTGTGATTTGCAAGTCCCAGATGTAGAACTGGTCTCACCTCGGGAGGGGGGGGGGGGCTTTCCCCTGAGAGCCTTTGAGTGTCTCTCCTGGGGGTGAAAACATGTTCAAATTGCTGCTAAAATGTAACATTAAGACCATGAATCAGTCTTCCTCCGCCCGCTGCCTCTCGTTTGGTCTCCAGAAGTCTCACCCAGCGAGCAGCCTCCGAAAAACGACATTCATAACTGCTCCTTTTCACTATTAGTTATCACGTGCAGCTGCTCGCTTGCGAATGCCTGGAGAGTTTTGAAGATTGGGTGGCTGCGCTGGAATGAGCCATCGGGGGGGATGCACAATGGGGAAAGTAAACTCTGTGTGTGTGTGTGTGAGAAAGGGAGAGAGAATGGACGTATTCTATTGAGGTCTTCATTAAAGTCACATTGTCTGCACTGGCACCGTCGGTCAGGAGCTAATTAAAGGCCGCTCCCGTTTAAAAAGGGGGCGTCACGAGTCATCACTGAATGTACAACGTTGCTGTCCAGCTCTATGACAAGTCGTGTTACATTGCACATCGCAAAAAAAAAGGAGCCTATTGTTGGTATTAATAAAAAATACAGCTGCACTTTCAAGGACTTTCTCGACTTTTTTTTACGGAAAACTGAAAATACACGAAATTCCATTCGCACAATAAACATCTTGATGTCACTGACTTATCATCAGTAGATAATCTGCTCAATTAATGGAATTAAATGATGCCAATCATACATTCAATTTACATCAATGTGTGTATTTATGGTATTTATGATTCCAACATCATTGTAATACTTCAGGGATCAATGAGTCCCTTTGTGCTGTCGCCGTGACGATAAGTAAAACATCAAAACGTTGATATCGTTACGTGCTATTCTTGGAGCTTGAGTACGTGACCGTTGCTGAGCAGCAGCCCCCGTGGCCACAAGTGGCATCCCGTCAACTTGGAGACTCTAGTAGAACATCTTCAGAGCTTCCTGCTTCATCTCAGAATCTGCTGATACTTCAAATATTTCGGAAAAAGTCAGTGGATTTTCTTGTGGTAAGAAACTAACTTAACGTGCAAAGTGGTTGAATTTAGAGCCTTTTAAAATTGAAAATTTGACTTGAATCTTGCTGTCATATTAGCAGTTGTGATCTTTGATGTTACGTTGAGTGTCTGACTGCAGAGATGAGGCCTGACTTCTTTCCACTGCAGTTCACTGACAAACTAAAAAAGGTCTCGCAGGTCTCACGCTCAAGGTTGCGCATGCAGGTGGTGTTTCCTAGAGTTTTAACCCCGAAAAAAGATCAAGAACAGACTCCTGAAGCTCTGGTGTTTGTTGTGGCTGTTTGACAGCGTGTGCGGCGGCTCGGGCAAAGTGACGGTGATCAACCGACTGTCACAGCTGTGGAGGAGAGCAGCAGACGCCATCGTCAGGAGGACTTCAACTTACCCAGTTTGTCTTCCCTGAAGGTTTAATGTTCCTCTGATTGAACCTCTCACTATATTAATTATGCTGATTAATGACATATATCCGTATCAGTGGCTTCAAAAGGAAAATGAGTTGAATGACCTCCACCTCCACCCTGACTTCACCCCGGGACTTCATCCATTCGAAGCAACTCTCTACTGTACATGTGATTACTCCGGGATCCAGCGACCCCGCTGCCTCTGACGCGGGGCTCTGCCGGCCTGCAATTACGACCCATTATCCCCTGATTGATAGCTTCTCTGAGGGCTAATGCATTTGTACCGCAGAAAACAAGATAAAGGGAAAATGACAATAAATACATAAATGAATAAACGCCACTTTCCATTACTCAAATTTCTCTGGCCTCTTTGCAACCTTCAATAATTCACGGGCAAACACTGAACCACTGCGTACGTGGAAAGGTTTGTGACGAGCCTCCTGTTGTGCGGCTCACCTCTACGTCACCGTATACTTCTACGCCACGATAAGATCTGTGGTTTCATCAGTTTAACGGAATATACGGGCGAAGGCGTCAAACCTGTTCTCCCTGCTGGGTTAGAAGTTCCGTGGGGTTGTAACGTCTTCAAAACTGGTTCTGTGTGTCTTCCCGCCTCGTCTTCCCGCCTCGTCTTCAATCCTCTCGTTTCCTCTGCTACCGACGGGCCGAGCATCTCTCCTGTCATGCAGCATGCGCTGGATGTCGGGTTATTGCCCCCCTAATTATCAATTACAGGGCTCAGCTTCCACACCTGGAGCAGGCCGGGCCGGGAATGAGCTGAGCCCATTAGGACGGACCTCCGGCTGGGCTGTTTATAGAGGGGGGGGGCTGGGCTCTAACCTCTCTGGAGGTGTTAATGGGCCTTTCAGGCATACAGATCCATCAGATCAGGCTGAGAGATTCATGCTGCACTGCTGTTGCATGTGTATTTTCTTATATAGACTTTATTATTGTCATTTCTAGAGTCCTTCCCAGAACTCAGTGAGTGATGCTCGGTGTAGGTTCGTCCCCTCGGGAACGCTGCAGTCTACATATCCAAATCAGTTTAATTGCCATGACGAGTATCACATGTCCATGAGCGATTATATAATGTCTTCTGTGTGCAGGAGCTCTATGTAAGAGAATTCCTGAAGATAATCCCTTTAGTATATCAGGTGTAGCTTTGAGGCTTTGCATCGGGCCGGCGTTACAATCTGGTTTGGTAGAAGAGAGGCGGTTGCTTTGCGACATACAGATGAGCGGTAGAAGAAGGGTTTTTGAAGCTTCACCCAACTTCCCAGGTGGGCCGAGACCAGTTCTGTAGATGTGTAAAGGCTTCAGTGCCACGTTGCTATGTTTAAGTTCCGATCCAGGCTCCGATCTTCATGCACAATCTTAGAAGAGGTGCAGTATAGAATGAATCTACTTAAGCAAATTCCAGTCTTGCAGTATTTCATTTGCCTCTAGCTGCTGATATCTCGCCTCACGCCAGGTGATCACGTGCTGCAGGAGACACGCACAGCTCGCTGCTTTCATCCTGTCACGCACACCTTCTGTTGTTCATTACAAATACACACAGAAATAGACGTCTTTTCACCCTTCAAAGCAAATAGATCGACTCTTATCATTCCACCGGTTGCTCCTGCATGCCTGCACCCTATTCCAAGTGTTTGAGGAGTCGTCGTACGGCTGTCGTGCCCCATATCATACAGGCGCTGCAAAAGAAAATGAGGCATTTCTCAAAATAGCTGCAGGCAAACGGGCGACGCTGATAGTCAGACGATGGAGGGTGACAGAGGTAGATGTATGTTATGACTCCCTGTGTGTGCTGCAGCTCGCTCGTCGTGCCTCTTCTGAGACGTGTCACAGGTGTTATGACGGATCGGAGATGCTCTTATGTGATGCAATGACATTGCAATTGCATTGCGCGGGGTTGAGAGACAGCAGACAGCGCAGGTGTGTGTGTGTGTATAATAATGTGTGTGTTTCAGACCCCCCCCCCCCCCCCCCCCCCCCTTTTTTTTTTTTTTTTTTTTTT
>CAAKHC010002510.1:58180-82552 GCA_901007825.1 Macroramphosus scolopax
CTCTCGTTCCTCTTCCTGTGTTTGTGTGTCAGAGTTGCTGTGTGTGTGTTTACATATTTTGGTGTGAGCCAGAGCGAGCGAGCAGCCGAAAGACACTGCGCTGCATTTATTTTCTTATTATGAATGATTCATAGCAGACTGAATATATGCTTCTTGCACTTTGAACCCGGCTCATGAAAGATGTTTAATTTTATGTGCGTCGTCTTTTTGAAGCCCCGCCGCCGCCAAAAAATGATCGTAAACAATATTTCAGCAGCGAGGCCGCCAACCAAACTGCTCCTGTCTTGCACTGGAACTACAGTGCTGAGAGTCTATATTTGTCTTATCATCAACACGTCCGATAAGTTTCAGTCCGACTAACAATCGTTACCTGTCCAAAGCTTGTATAATTTATTCCTCCGTTTCCATAAAGCTCCATTGTTTTCCACAAACCCGTAAAAAGCCGCATCAATGAGCCACATTGTGTTACTGTAACAATGTTACCTCATTACCATGAACACACACATTGTCGTTAATTCACAAAAATACTGGCAAGAACCCCGATAGTCCGCATCAAATGGAGTATTTACTCCTGTTCTCTGAATACTGCAGCTCTCAGCTGTTTGGGGAGATTACAAAAAGAAGGAACTAAGTATTTGTGACCTGGTTTCTGTCTCCAAGAGGGGCCAATGCGCCCGGGGCTGTGTGGTGCAGACATATGTTGGTTATTTGTAAAGCACTGAGAAATCTGCACAAAGAAAAAAAAAAGCAACCCTTGTTCTTTAACCGTCGTACAGAGCAAAAACAGAGCATAACAAATCCCCCTTTTTTTCCAGTAATAACAATCACCCGGAGATGATGAAATTTAAAGTTCGGGGTTGTAAGTCATCCTGACAACCATTAGCGATGTTGCCATGATGTGTCCACACACTCTCGGTGCATTAAGCCTCCCCGCCGTCCCCCTGGCGTGCTTCACTAGGGGCCCTGGGATCTGCGCACTGATGCAAGCTCATGTCCCACATGGGCGGCCATGCAGGTAAATAAACTGGTGATTGTGTGCAGAGGGAGGACGTCACGTGCACGGATGAAGAAAGCCTGTTGATTGCTGATCGTCTAATAAATGCTCGACGTCCCAAAGATGAGCGCTGGAATCGATCTTTGATACAGCGACTGAGATTTGGTGTCGACCCGCAGGGGGATTCTGCAACTAGTGTAATTTATTTGTGTGTAATTGCACCTCTACGCCTGCACGGCAGCCATTGATTCCAGCATGGGCGATAATAACAATCAGCTTTAACCTTCATTACTGAGCAACTCAAAGAAATTGAAACCCTCTGTTGTTTTTAATACGTAACATCTGTACTCTCCGCCTGTGTTGGGGATGATCATGCTGTCTTCTGGACAGTTTTAGTGGCTCTGACTAATCACGCCTGGGTCAGAGAACGGTTATATATCTCCCATGTCGGATCGATATAAATGGGAATAATAAATATGTCCCTTTTTATTGCTGTTGGTGTTTAATTTTACTGAGGGCGGAACTAAATCCATGTCTGGTATATGTGTCAATAAGCCGGAATCATCCTTTTTTTTTTCATCCTTTCGTGGGCAAATTAAAACCTTTTTCATGCTGATTTTGTTCTATCTGAGCTGCACACACTTGGCAGTGATAACACCTATTCTCTGTCTGTTGACAATACTAATTTTAAAGGGAGATTAAGGTGGGAACGGCTCTCATTAAGACAATAGGTGCCGTTTCCGACAATGCCCGAATTAGGAGTGCGTCCTGTGCTGACAAAGTGCAACCATCAGGGACTCTAATCTTTGTCACCTCAAATGAAAAGCACTCGTAATATCGCACGGCCTATCCACCATTATCCCTCTTTACCATTATTCATCCCCAATAAGCACCGCAGCTCCCCTTAGGGCGACAAGGCGAGCTTTGATGCAATCCAATCCTAATCAGACACTGTTTGCCTGTTTTCGGATATGCTGCTATGTTCTCCCTCTATGTGAGAGGCGTGGTGCCTCAGGCGTTGTGACTGTGATGGGGCCCCCATGAGGGACCCCATGGCTGCTCTGTGGGGAGGAGTTCCTAATCCAGGATTATTCTCCCAGACCTGCAGCCAGCTGGATTAGGGAATAGTCTGTGGAAAAGGGCACCGTCAGCACTCTTTCCTTAGCAGCTCAGTGGATTAGAGCCGGGTAGACGCCGGGCTGCCTGCGAAGGCTGAGAGGAACAGCAACGCTCGTCGGTCCCCTCGCGGCTACACAACAGCACCATACATGGAGATGGAAAAAAAAAAAGGGGGACGGTTGAGTGCACACTCACACTGGATGAAGGGTTGATTTTTCCATTCTCGACTTTAGGTGTTCAGATTTAGTGTCAGGAGCTAATGGTTGACTTTACGGGTGGGTGCTGCTCATTTAAATTCAATGCATTCACACGAGTCGCACTCGTTTTCTGCAATAAAATCCATGTTGCACGGCCTCACAGTCCAGCAGCTTCCATCCAGCTGCAACCTGCCCCCCCCTCATTAGAAAGATCATTACGGCCTGTGTGGGTGTGAGTTTGTAGCTGCACGTCCGTCTGTGTTTGTGAGAGCAAAGACGAGTTGGAGAGCGTCTATCCGTTGCGCTTGTGGTGTGTGGTTCACGTGTGAAACCGAGTGCACGGCTGCAGCAGCAGAGCAGATACATTAGCCGGTTTCTTCAGCCGACAATCAGCTACTATTGATTGTGAAGTAGTCAATGAGAGTAAAGTCTCAATGTGCCCTCAAAGCTGCCGCTGCAGGATCGATCGCGGCCTGCTGCTGAGCCTTTGTGTGAACAGCAGAAAAGGAATGTGCATATGCAGCTTGCAATGTTTGCTTTCTTTGATTATAAAAAAAAAAGCATCTCAGTAGGAATTCCTGTTCGTTGTTGCTCTTTTTTTGCAAGGTGAGGAAGCTCCCTCCTTTTTTTTTGTTATTTATGCTTTTAAAAGCATTTCCCCCTTCCACAAAACAAATATCTGCTCTCCCTGAGACGCACTAGATCGTCTCACCCTCATAACCACATCCTATCAACTTAACGCAGAGGAAGAGGCCATATTGAAATTGCCAGGTGCCTAATTTGGTCTTTGTCGCACATAATTGAAACCACTCATCCCTCCCCCAATAAAAGAGAGAGAGAGAGAGAGAGGGAGGGAGGGAGAGAGAGAGAGATAATTGCCTTATAAGGCAGGAGGCTGTTGTGAATGTGACGTCTCATTCCCAGCAGCGTGGTGGCAGATGATACGGTAAAGCCCACATCTCAAATCCATCTGAAGAAAGCTGGCTCTCACAGGCTTTGGTTTGATAGCTCCAGCTGTCTCGTTGGAGGACTGCATGTGTGCACATATATATGTGTGTGTGTATATGTGTGTGTGTGCCTGGAGGGGGGATGGTGTGTGTGTGTGTGTTATTGACTCCTGAATTACTCCTCTGCAGGGGGATTTTGTTGGAATTCGTGCGGCGGTGGGCCGGGGGAACGCTGACGGTGAACAGAAAAAGGTGTGTGAGTGTGAACGTGTGCGTGGACGGAGAGAGAGTGGGATGCTGAGTCAGGTGGGTGATTTACAGTGCAGGTGGAAACACACACACACACACACACACACACCACATGCATCATAATCCCTCTTCTTTTGTTTCCCCCTCTGTGCTCCTCCTCCTCCTCGCGTTCTCCTCTCTACATTAACGTTCATTCTCTTCCTGCCTTTCCGTCCTCCTACAATTTTTTACCAAACCTCTCGTGTTGCTCTCCTTTCCTTCGCCTCTCTCTTCCTCTCCATCACCACCCCTTCGCCGTCTCCCTGCATCTCGGCGTACCCCTCCCCCAACCAGACAGCTGGGCTGGATGCATGTGTGCGAGTGCATGAGTGTGTGTGTGTGGTGTGTGTTTTCTGTGTGTGCTCCCAGCTGGAGGCAGCAGTAGGGAGGGATGTTCTTTGGGGAAATGGAGGACGGTATGCAGTCTGCTCCTCTCTCCTTCTCTCCGTCCTTTGTCAGCTGTGAATTTATTTCTCTCTGTTCAAACCTACCTCTGCTTCACTCCGTCCGATTTCCCAATTCTGTAGAAAATATTTCCCTCTACCTGTCACCCCTCTTCCTCCCTCCCCCCCTCCTCCTGCTCTCCGTGCACTGATGTGTCGGATTTTTTTTTTTCATTGTTGCTGGTGCCCTCCCAGCATGTGAGCTCTCCCCCACAGAGGGGGGGGGGGGGTTCTCCTATCATTGCACACTCCTTGCAGGGGATCCTCTCACAGCCCTCCGACTATCTCAGCTCTCCTTTTTTTTTTTATTATCCCCTTTTTCAGAGGTGCCTTGAGCTCCTTTCAATTATCTCCCCCCCGTCCTCTCCATCGCTCGGGGACCAGCTTTTCTGGGCAAATATTTGCTCTTCATGAATACGCCATCATTAAGAACCCTGCATAGGTGTGCGTGCAGCACCGACGAAATGTTAATTGCGGCTCGGCGGGGCCCTCGCGTACATTCCTCCCCTTGCAGGAATCTGGCAGGAGCTCAGACAGGGAACAGACGTCTGGGTCAGGGCAGGCTCAGGCAGAGAGAGTGTGAGATAGGAAGATAGAGCGAGCGAAAGGAAAGGGAAATGTGTGTGAATGAGGTCAGGCGGGATAAGAGAAGAGAGAGTTAACCTCAGAGGGACGGAGACAAATGGATGGAAACATGAAGAGCCTACGAGGCCTCGTATCTCTGACGAGCTTCCTGACCACCTGAGGGCAGATCGGACACCACAGCCAACATTTCTTTACACATTATTATCACTCTGGCTTGTTCCTTCGTTTTGGCTTCCCTCCTGTTCTTTAGCCTGTTTTTAATTACTACATGAGTCGATCCTCCTATTTCCTTTCGAGACATGAATTTAATGAAACATCTGTTATTTATAAAATGTATCATCAGCATTGTTATTAAGGCCTGAAAATATGCATACGCCTGAGGAAGTTCAGTTGTCAGTTCTAGCACAACTGGATGAGGACCAAGAGGCCACCGTGAAAAGAGGGATTAGAGTCGGTTTCAACGTGGAGCCGGTATCTGTTTGCGAGATCGCCTTAATATGGTGAACAGCAACGGCATTGTCTTAGGCGAGGAATGCAGCCGGTTCAGCTAAATTGGAGGCGGCCATTTCCGCTTGGCATGAGGACCTGGCATCGTTGGCAGAGCCGTTCGGGAGACCGTCGACGCTGTGATAGGAATTAAAGCAGCACCGATCGGAGGGTTTGTGCAGGAGTTCTAACAGGTGAGATGGTGGACGTGATGCTGCCTGCAGGATCTGTGGTGCACATGGACGCAAGAACAAGCAGACTGCATATTAACAACCAAGCCAACAGGAAGGAAGACTGCTCGGCCTCTTTAGCTGCAGGCCAGACTGACATGTCGCCTGATCTATCAGGCCTTCGCAGTCTTGGTCTGAGAACGTCGCGTGACATTGAAGCTGCTGCTGATAGATTGTAGTGACACTGCAGTCACAGGTGCCGACTTGTCGGGCCAACGTGACTGCTGAATCAAACTGGTTTGTTATGTCGTGGCACATAACAAGAGCTCTTTCTGTCATCCCGTCCTTCAAGTTATTTTTCATAGGCGGGGTGTGTCATTGACAATCGCATGTGAAGCCATCAGTGTGACAGTGTGTGTGTGTGTGTGGGTGGCAGGAGGCTTCCGCTTCCTAATCATCCTCTGTTTCATCCATGTGACTCAAACCCAACAAATCCGCCCTTCTCTTCCCCGTCTGCTCCTTTCCACAGGTGAATCCTCCCGCAGCCTCCCTCCTTTGTCTCTCATCTCTCGCCCTCCCCCCCTCTCCCTGCTTTCTGTTTTTCCCAGAGAAGTCAACCTGTTATCGTCAGAGTCTATGAATAGCACCGGGCTGGAGCTGTGACCCACTCACCTCCCTCATGCGTGCCAGAACCCCTCACACACTATCTCTACTGTCACTACCCATGCAGTTCTGCTATGATACCTTCCGCTGCTCTGGAGCTGAGACACTTACAGGCTGTGTGAAACCGGCGCACCTTTTTACAGTCTGCACCCGACACACATGCAGTAAATCCTTGGAAAGATTGCAGCTACGTTTATACACAGATGCACAGCAAAGATAAGCTGCAGCGGACGCCATCATCTTCCTCAGGAATAAAACACGGTTGTGGAACAATGTGGCAGCACCTACACGGGGAGGACACATGGTGATGTTTATTCCGTGTTTGAGCAGCGGCATCCTCCTGCCAGTGTTTCTCCTCCATGCCACAGCTCCAATAATACACCAGGGACAAGGAGCTTAGCAGTGACAGCCCCAAATCCCTCTTTCCAACCGTACTGATTTCTGGATTAAGGAGGGGAGATCTCCACACCTCTGATTTGTATTGTGTTACGGGGGCTCGTGCATCTTTTCATCCTTATTTACACAGATTTACAGCGATCCTGGATGACGGTAACGGGAAGCATGGATGGAGTTTGAAGCAGGAAAAAGGTGGAGAATAAGTGTGATTATCACAGTAAACACCCTTTATAGACGGATTCTAGCGCCTCATAATAAACGGGACACATAAAGAATGTGCTTATGCATATTTTAGTTCCTGAAAAGCCTGTTGTTTTTTTTTTTTGGCTGCAGGAATGTTTAAACTCAAATCTCCACTCTCAATTCCTCCAATTGCTTTGACAAATTCGGATGCCAGAAAAGGGGTTGAGTATATTTTCATTCCAGCGTGATAAATCCTCCCCCCCAGTTTATTCCTCCTCCCCCCTCGTCTTCCTCTCCCTCTCCCCTGCTCGTACCCTTTGATATTTCTACCTTGTTACATTACCTAACATTGTTTTGACTCTCCTGGTCTCCTGCATTCCTGCGCTCAGCATAGCAACCTGCCTGCCGGACCACCGGAAGAATTCCTGGCCTGTGATTATCCACTCATATTTCACTACAAGACACACACACACACACACACACAGGAGGAGGCGATAAATTAACACAATGTGTTTCCGTCCTTTATTAGGGGGGTCGAATGGATTTATTGATACATTCCAAAAATGTCCAAACGTCATTGATTTGCTTCTCGGCCATCAATCCTCGCTGTCCGGATGTGTGTTTTATGTGTGTTTTATGTGTGTGTGTTGATCCCCAAGCCCAATTAAACAAAGCTGGTTTGCCGGTTTATTATACATTTGCTGATAAATTAAACTTCTGAAGCGCAATTAATTAGGAAGGAAAAAATCAGTCACATTTCCCTCACGATGCATCCGCAGATCTGCATCGGTAATTACACACACGCCGTCCGGACAAACTCATTCTGTTTGGATTCATAAACAAATTAAGCCGAGCTGTGTGTCGAGAGTCGACACATCGACGCACGCACACACACACAACACAACCTAGCAGTTGACAGTGGGTGTTAATTGTGTTGGGCCTCAGGGCAAAAATAACATTGCACCAAAGATAAGGAGACAGTTTGTTCCGTCTCTCAGCAGCCGACGTGTTTTCCAAAACGACGCCGTCGTGTTGCAGCGATGAAACACCCCGAAGTCTCGTTCTTTATCTCTCCATCGCTGGAACATCATCTCTCATGACATAACATGGAAAAATCACATCAACAGTTTCTTTTAGCTCAGGTTTCTCTCTCCCACCCTATTTACTGACTCCCCCCCCCTCCCTCCTCCTGTGAATCCCAAAAGACAGTGTTTTCATCACTATATGACTGTTAATTGCTAATTAGGCCTGTGTAGCAACAGACCCCTGTGCGAGGTGATAGTACTGTGTCAGTATACACGGAATAATTACAACGAGAGGGGTTGTAAGAGCGTGTCAACATCTGTTCGCCGTGTGGCTGCGGGGAAGGAAAAGGTTCCCGACTCTCGACTGTTCTGACGTTTGGGATGTTCAGTTCACAGGTCTGCTGGCGCGGTGTCGTGTCAGAGTATGTTGCTTCTATAAAGCTTTAGAAATCAGATTTCACATTGGTATCTGGATCCTGGAGCACCCATGACATCACACTGTGTATCCCTCCGCTAACTGCTAACTGCTAACTCTAAGAGGCTGCAAGCTAAAAATGTTCCACGAGTAAAACTTGATTTAAAGGTTAATTATGGTTTTTGTGTCATGCAACACACACACACACACACAGCCCTGCACACATCCCCTCGCATTCTTCCCCGATGTAAAGCATGTGTGTGTGTTTTGGGTTCGGGACTGAAGCACGCTGATGGGCTCGTCTGTGGGTTGAACCGCTCTGAAAACACATGTCGGTCTAATAGATTTAATATGGCTGCAGAATCAGCACCACTCGCATTGGAGACGAGCACGACTCCGGAGGCTTTTAATGCCCGCAGTCGAAAGGCTTCATCACTTCGTGCGGCGTCTTTCGATCTCCACGCATCTCGCTACTGCCCTTTTGGAAGTCGTTAGTCGAGTCATTTGTGGTTATTCTCTCGCTTTTATACTCAACCCCGTATCACTTACTGTTCCATCGTACATTTCATGCTGTGTTTCACACTCTGGAACAGATTGCATGGATTTCTTGTCACTCTATGATTAATTTCATGCTTCGTTTGAATGGATTGTCTAATTATCCAGACAACCGCTTGAACAGAAATAGCTTGAGAAGGCTGCCGGTTGTCAACGTAAACACCGTCTCGTCTTCGCTGCCCTTCCTTTTCTCGACTCCGTGACCTACAAGATAAACACTTTTAGGGTTTTTTTTTTGTCATATTTGATATGCAACACAATTTTACCATCCTTCCAATATGTTAATGTGAATCTGCTCCTGCAGGGCCGTGATGCTCGCATGCACAAGTGTTTGAACGTGTGCGTGAGTGAGTTGTTTAAACTGTTTATTGTTTAAGGGGTGGTTTGCATGCAGGCAGATTTTAACCTGAGCCTCTGCCTCATTAGGCCTGCCTCCGTTGCCATGGTTGTCTATTAGAGCAGCGGAGATTAAAGACTAATTTACATGTGAAAGAGCAGAGTGGTGAGAGACACGGAGCGAGAGAGAGAGAGAGAGAGAGAGAGGGAGAGAGAGAGAGAGAGAGAGGGAGAGACTTCTCTCTGCCGCACTCCACTCACTTGAGTTTATTCTGGAGGAAAGGGTCAGATAGGGCTCAGGCAAATGTTTGCAGAAGCTTTGGCCAACATTTTGGCCGTTTATATCCATGTGTGCGATCGACTGGAGTTCCTCCTCTTTGTGTTATCACGTCCAGCATCTCGTCGGCCTGTGCACTGTTTTACATTCGAGATTCAAGGCTGTTCAATCGGTTATGATCGGGCGTCATTGTGGGTCCATGCAATGGCAACCTGGGGAACTCTGTTGCATGCGAGCTGTTCGAGATGAGAGCCGCCTTTAGCCTGCGAGCTGCCCACATCGGGAACGGAACGCCACAAGATCCGAGAACGAAGAGACAACGAGAACTTTCACATCTTAACAACCGTCAACAATCTTCTTCTTATTTGCCCATACGTGCACTTCTCTCTTTCCTTTTTCTTTTGCCTAACTGTCTTTGCAGGATCTTCAGTGTCCAATAAGTGCGGACTCATTTATATTGATTGTTTTTGGGGATATACGTTGTGAAGATGCTGTGACTCATATTTAGAATATAGAGCTTCTTCTTGAGTGTGTTTCACTGGCGTCAGACAGCTGGAAGTTTTGCATACTGCATGTAGGCCAACATCTGGCATCCTGTCACACCTCATCCTCTAAAAGAGAGACGGAAAAGGACTTCAAGAAAATCATTTTTTTTTAGTGACACAACTTGTTTTTTATTTGCACTTTTGAAAAAAAGAGAAGCATCAAAGTGACCTAACCAGGACAGGACGTGCTGTAATGTGTTGCCCTTACGGGGCTTATTTTCCAGAGATCTGCAAGGTGGACTTAATGACTTTAAGCATGTAATTACCGATGCCGTTCATGGGAGGCATGAGTCACCTTCTCCTCTCTTTAATGTTCATCGCGGGGCCAAAGTGGGACAGCAGAGTGGAGCTCTTTGTCTTATTCTGACTCACTCCGCCATGATGGCTCGGACCAAAACAAGCCACAGGATCAACAAGTCGGCGTGAGGGAACTTATTGGAATTCAAAGTCTGGCGTTGGACCGAAAAGCTGTGATAAAAAGTGAAAACTTGTCCTGTGTTAAACCTTCAGCACCAGAAGACACCAAAGACTGTGTGTTCTGTGTCCATCGTCCAAACAGGCAGTTCATGAAACTCCCAATAGCCTTTCCAAACAGAAAGCCTGCGAGCCATATTTTATATTCTTAATAAGAAGTCGGAGGGCTACAGGCGGCTAGAAGAGAATCTTGTCTATGAATATTAATGTGTGGTACGGGGGAGGTTGAGGGGCAGGAGGGGAGGGAGGGGAACCAAAGCCTCCTCCAAATCCTTCGCAGATAAACTGAGAGGGGAAGAGAGATGATTACACGCATGGTTTTTCACAGGGCTCCCCCAAATCTCATTTTCGGTAGTGCATTTTAATGGGATCCTCGCACACACCTCAGCCGGCTAACCGCTAACCGGGGTCGGGTGAATTCCCAGCGCCTGTGAATCTTTAATGCGGCACCGCGAGGGCGGGCCGCAGCATGTTTTTGTCACGCTTTTTATCGGAGCAAAAACGGGGCCTTGTCGACCCCTTTGTCTTTGTAATGTGCCGTATGTATCACTGTCATTTAAACGCAGCCCCGGACAATGGAGGGCCGCGAGAGATAGATGGGACGAGGCGTCGGAATAGGAATCAAAGTCATTCTCTGCAGCCGGTGATGGAGGAGGTCACCACATCGGGGCCCAGTGGGGGACAGATTAAGACATATGTGAGAACCTGATGGAAAATGAGTTCATATGAAGAAGCATTGGCCACCTTTGATGATGTTCTAGGACATCCCAAAATAAAAACAATACCACAATGCATCACTCACCGTGAATTCTTATCCGATGCTGAGATCTCCCGGTTTGATATCCGACACTCTGGCATCGATCAGCCGGCCTCTCCGTCCGTCTCGTGTTTATTGCTGATAGCCATCAGGGTGACCTGAGCACGCACGGGGGACTGCTTAATTACACACTCCTTCGCCGTGTGTCCGTCAATAATCCAACCGATGCAATCATTCATGTGGCCATTTCAATCAATAACTCCAAGGGAGAACAGCGGTCCAACTCTCGGGTCATGTGACCGAGGCCTCACATGCATTTTATGACATCATTACCGCTCATTTTACTATCCGGACTTTACCATTTATTATCAATCGGTCGGTGAGGTGGAGCGTTCATTGGTATTTATGGAGCAGCTGCACTTTCTGTCGGCTCTGCTATTACAGGCGTTTTCCTTCTTATACCCTCATTGTAATCTGGGAGGCGTCTGCATCGCTGCCGTTGTCTTGAGGAATCTTTCTGATTGAGAAGTCGGACGCCTGATAATTAGATCAGAGCAGAAGCATCCAGTCGACATGAATCTTCAAAGTATCCGTCAGTTTTCTGATTAAAGGCCTTGATTAGTGAACAAGACTTAATTGCGGACGACGTTAAATGTCTCCGTCTTCTCCTCAGCTTCAAACATGGGCTCATTTCTCTCATCTACTTCTGTGTGTGTTCCTGTTTTCCTCATGTTGTCGGGACGTTAAAATGTTTGCACGCGGTCACTCGCCGGCCTTTTTGGGGACGAATGCAAGATGTAAATAATTAATCACGAGGGTGAAGACTTGGTTTCAGGTAGGGGAAGGGTGTCTGTGTTTGCACAGAAGAGATGACATGTCATTAGTGTAATGATTATATTTTGTATGCTTGCATGACCATATAAGGGCTTGCATGACCATATAAGGGTTACCTGCTGATTATATTTTGTATGCTTGCATGACCATATAAGGGTTACCTGCTGATTATATTTTGTATGCTTGCATGTCCATATAAGGGCTTGCATGACCATATAAGGGTTACCTGCTGATTATATTGTGTATGCTTGCATGACCATATAAGGGTTACCTGCTTATCAACTTCACAGGAACAGAACATCCTAACAGACAATGTCTCAAAAGACAGAACAGATTACACCAACACAAATGTAATTCATCGACAGTAAGTCATTGTATCATAATCACGGATGCCCAAGGCTACCAGACCAGCTGCATTTCTCTGACGATCTGTACCCAGAAAAAAACCGATACACTTCTGTTTACATGACTCGCGATTAACCACACCTGTCCTGTGAATATAACTGCTTGCTGTATGCAACAAACCTTTGAGTTGATACTGATTGCTACACGGACTCATGTTCTGATTGCTCCCGAGCGCTCGTATTGTTAACTTTCCACAGTTTGGATATCCTGGCCTTGAACCCAGTCAACCCTCACAGAGTGCAAGTGTTTCCAGCCACCTACTGCAGAAGCTGCTGCACGGAGGGCGGCTCATCCGCCTCTACTGGAAGGAAGTCGTGCGAGACTAAAACGCCGTCGACCCTTTCAACTAGCACAATATGTGACTCCACTGTACGTGTTGTCCGGTGCAATAAGCGATCTGAGCAGCCGATCGACTCCCAGCCTATCAAACATCTTTACGGCCTGCTCGGTTATCGTTCTGCAGCTTCGTCCATCATCCAGGAGGTTTTTATGTTCCTGCTCTCCACGGCACCACAGATTCAACCCTCAAGATGCAAATTTGACCTTGTCTATAGAGCATCTTTGCCCCACTTACATTTTTTTTTCCAATTTCACCTAAAGCCACGAAGGCCGAGGGGCCGGGCGTGCACATGCCTGCCTGCCCTCCAACTGCTTCACTGTATTCGTGATGAGCCCGGTTCAGCGGGAAGATGGAAACGTGTGAGCACAACTCCTCACTCTCAACCCCAAAAGTGTTATATTAACCTCACACGTCGCAGCCCTCCTCCTCGCTCTTCCATTTACTGCTCCGGTAGACCCGACGCGGGCGATACTGTAACTGCAGAGGTGTGCGTGCGCGCTGGAGAAAAGCCTGTTAACTGTGATTTCTTCCGCAGCACCGGTGTGATTTCGCTGTGTGCACACAGAGCTCACTGTGTGTCTGCACTTTTGTCAAAGGTGTGAGCCGCACCCAAGGTAACACTTCTCAGCAGCTACTTTGATATGTGTGTGTGTGTGTGTGTGTGTGTGTGTGTGTGTGTGTGTGTCCCAGTCGTTTGTGCTTATTTGCAGCTCATTACAACTGTTTGGCTTTCGCTCGCAAAGATAATTGAAAGCAGGAATAAAGAGGCTCGTCAAGTTCGATGGCACAAACCGGGATCACACTGACAGCTTGTTAGTCATCCCGTCTTCTCAGGCTGCGCCGACACAAAAGAGCCTCTTTTGAAAACGAGCCCCAGCCGAGACCCGAGGAGTTCTGGGAGAACTTCCCCCCGACGAGGGCTCTCCAACTCGGGGAAGCAAATGAAGACAACCTTCCCTTTGTTGGTGCAGGCTGATCCGTCACGAACTGCTACTTCAGCTGTCACTATATCTGCATGTTAGGTTGTCACTCCCTTATTTCCCACCCACATCCTCTCATACCCGACGGCGATCGGCGGTGGCGGGAGTGATTAAGAAGGATTTGCTGTCGATTCCTCACCCCGCTCCCTCCTCCAGCAGAGCCAGGTTCACAGCACTCCACAGCGAGGTGAGTCATTGAGGGATTGCCAGCTGTGTCAGAGATAAAGACGAGGGAGGAGGAGGAGGCACTGACTGACAGAACGGAAAGTGTAAACACAAAAGACCTCCAGGCATCTTGTCTTCTGACATCTCTCTCTCTCTCTCTGTTTCCTCGTCGTCTTTAGCAGGTCGTTAGATTCATTTCCTCGTCGTCTTTGATTCCTCTTGTCATCCTCTCGTTCCTTCCCCGCAGCCCCTCCGCTCTGAAGAGCACAGCATTCCTCCGTGGAACCATTCCTGCCTTTTCCACCCAGTAGGAAAACTGCTGTCCAATCCATAAGTCATGATAACAACCATCTTCCTCCTTCCCTCCTACCCACACACACACACATGAACACACACACACACACACTCAGTGGAAAACCTCTTACTTGCTCTGTGCATGATGTCAGACGGCTGGTGGCTGACCGGTCTTGCCATGGGGGAAAAACACACACACGAGTGTGTGCAGTGTGTGCACGCACCACAGGGACCTCATCCACATGCAACACATGTGCTTGGGGACACACAAAACACACTTCCGCAGCTGCACGTTTTTTCCAAAACAAGCCTAGAAACAAAGCGGGCGCAGTAACATGTCTCAGGGAGTGCGTTGGATTTACCTCCTGAGTGTCTCTCAGTGTGTGTATTCAAATAAATGATAGAATGATGATGAGAGCTCCGTGCATCGCAGAATGATTAAACATTTATTCTTCTAATGTAATTTAAAAAGCCATCTATTGCTTTTTTTCCCGGGACTCCGGTTCAATTTGGCCTCCAATCCTTTAGGCTGCTATGAAATGCCCACTCTCCCTGTTTGCCCTGTATATTGATTTGCCATTATGTCGGATGGGGGTGAAAATCCATGGCTCTCCCTTTAAATAACCATCACACGAAGACAAGACAGATACATCATGGAGAAAACCGTATCGAATTGGAACACATGGGACACCCGGTGTAAGCGAAGGCAATCCTCTCAGTGCGTCCTCGCTCCGACAAAGACGGGGCTCGTGAATTATCTTAAGCTTTGCTGATTCAGGCTCTTCGAGGCACCCGGATTGTGTGTTTGCATTGTTGTGAGGGATTCCGCTTCGCACGGAGGCTCCACCAGGAAATCTTCATGTATTCATATCAAGCGTGGATCGTATTAACGTAGACGTGTGGTCTGCTGCGGCGCTGACATTCACTCCTCTTCATTCTTGACCTTGGGAGTATCGGTTTGATGAAAACTAACTCATGCTCTTCATTTGCAGATAGGCTTGTTATGTTGGTGTGTGTGTGTGTGTGTGTGTGTGTCATCAAGGCAACGTGCGGCCCTGCAGACACCTCCTGCAGCAGGAACTACCACAGAGGTAATATCAGTCCGGTCCTCCGCCTCTGTCTCGTCTGCAGTGTGTGTGTGTGTGTGTGTGTGTGTGTGTGTGTGTGTGTGTGTGTGTGTGTGTGTGTGTGTGTGTGTAATTGCCCGAGTGGAGACAGGTGTGTCAGACCCAGGGCAAAGTCTCACCAGCTGCATCCTATTCTGCAATCAGGCCTCCTACAAACCCCCCTCAACTCGGGCCACATGCACCCCCGTCATGTTCTTATCAACCGCTCGACCGTGGAAGATGCAATCACGAAACTTCACAGGTGTGCAGGTGAGATCAAAGCGATGACCGAGTTGGAGGACGGGCGTGGCTCCGGCAGAGGCTCGAGGTGGGCGAGAAGTAGGGAAGGGCCATCGAGTACTTAAGACTACTGAGTTGTCGTGCGTCAGATCGCCAACATGTGATCCCGTCACGAGACAACATGCTCAACAACATGCCAAAGACTTTATTTTCGTTGCAGCTTCGCCTCAATAGTTATTTGTCAATGCGACGTCTAAAAATGTTTTAAACTGCATATCGCTCCACATTAGTTCCAAATTATATCTCACTTAGATCTAATTCAGTCTCTTTATCATTTGGTCCTTTATATCTTTGTGTTGTGTGATGTGGTTCGAATGTCCTTGTGACTTTGATTATACACCAGTGTTGTTTTTTAAATGTGCTTTACACATAAATTTGGCTTGAATTAGATACATAGATGTTTTTTATACTCACTGGTGATAGAAGGCGTTTATTCTCAGAGTTTTGGGGTTTAGTTACACATTCCTTGCTTTAAAAAAAAGCTTTTTTTAATTTTATTTAACCGCCCAAATATGGTCATAGGAGGATGTGCATGTACATGTGAATCCCCTTGTCAAAATGTTCATTTTGCATTTGTTGACACACTCTATAGTGACAACAGGAGCTAACCTGCTCACTTTTGTTGTCCTTTTAAGGGGCCAATACAGGACGTGCAGCAGACAAAGAGCTGTCTGTGCTGGCGTGTTCAGGAAGAGACCTGTTTCACTCTTCTGTGGTGAGCTGCTGTACCTGTGACACACACCGAGTTCCTGTGTTGAGTGTGCGATGCTCGGTGCACACGAGCGAGAGTGGCAGGGTGACGAGTGACGAGTGACACAGGAGCGAGCCGACAGCCCCGACCCAGCCTGCATGGGTCCTGACAGGCCACCAATATGGGAGGTGATTATAGAGTCAGGGGCTTATCTGAGGAAGTCTTTATTATGTCCAATGCAAATATATGAAAGTACAGGAGACGAGTAAGAATGGTGAGACAGTGAAATTAATTTCTGAACGCGCAACCCAAAAAGATAAAAAGACAAAGAAAGGATAAGAACATAAACGGGAAAACAATTGATAATATTGAGCTGCAGAGTCTTTGTGTACATTGTGATTTAAAACTGCTGTGGTCGGCAGTTTCTATGTGATTGTCACCTTTTTCTTTTTTTTTCTCTCTCAAAAACTGGCAAACGCTCCGAGGGCGGCTCCATTATCTCTGTAAATTTAATACAAATCTTAAATCCCTGTTGTGCTCTTCGCTCAAGTATAGAAAGCAGGCTTTTTATCGCTCAGCTGCTCCTCAGAAGCACTTCTCCCAGCTCTTCATGCAGCCAATCAAAAACCAAAGTGAATTATTAAAAAAAAAAAAAAAAAAAAAGACGCAGCAGCCTGTGCGGCTGAATTTCCATATAGATGGACGAGCAAGTTAAACTTGGTTATCTGCAGGCTCTCTGTCCACGTTCCCCCTTGTTACATATTGATGGAGAGATGGCTGCTTCATCTACTTCATTAACTCCCAACACCCCCTCCCCGTCTCTCCCTGTCTGACATGTTTCTATCTGTCCTGGACACTTGATTGTTTATGAGCTGGTGTTGATCCCATCAAGACCAACCAGCCTCCCGGTTTGTTCCAGCCTCGGGTTATTGTGTTTTGCTCTGATCTCGACCGTAGGCCCTTCCTGCCCTCGTAAAAAGATGCAGTTCACGATTCCACTGTGGCGGGTTAAAAAAAAAAACAAACCAGCCACTCATCCTGGTGCTTCCAGGCTTACATGTAAATTAAAATGCAATTAAAAGAGGCAAATAAGCTGTTCCCGGGAGATTGGGGAAGGGGTGGGGGAGAAGAGGAGGGGTGAGGAGGAAAGGGCTCTCAGGATAAGGACCTGTGTCACTCATCATTAGCATGGCATTAGACAGAAGGAAGCTAATTCTGAACACTGGGTCACAGGCACATTTAGAGGAGCCGCGTCTTCCACTGCGAAGTCTCCACCGTCTCACCCACGGGGAGTCATTTCTTGCCTTACTGTTCAGAGCTGTGTGTGAAAAACGCACACAATTAGTCTCTGCCTGTGGAGTGTTCGGCTATTGTTCTCTTCTATTGTGCGCTCGCTGTGTACAGGCTGACTATTGTGATGTGGTGCCCGTGCACAAAGCCGTGGAGTATATATCATTGATGGCGGTGGATAAATAATTCCGACATACAGCAGCACTCTGGATTTCGAATCCACTGTGCTGCATGCAGGACAGGAAGGTGCAGCCGTCCACCTGCCGTCCGTCTCGCAGCTCAATACAGTATCGACAAGTCGTGTATTTAGCCCCATTCTGCCAGAATTCCACTGCACCACCTCCTCCTTTGGCCACGGCCTTCATCCTTACCACCCCCCTGGAAGCCTGGGCTTTTTTTTTTGCGTGGGCTCCCCCCTCCTCTTCCCTTGCACCCCCCTCCTTCCCCTCCTGCTAGGGCTGCTCGGGGATCAATGGGGGTAGCGTATGGTGGTGGTGCTTGTGTCGAGGTGGGGGCGAAACCCCACACGACGGCAGCCTCGCAGGCAAGCGGGCGGTAGGTGGGAGGGGAAGAGGGGAGCGGAGCCCACCCTAGCAGAGGAGCACCCCTCTCTGCAGACCTGTCGCCTCGGTGCAACAATGGTCGTGACAATGACACTGGAGGAGGAATTTCCGCTGCCCCCCCCCCCCCTTTTTTTTTTTCTTCCCCTCAACACCATACACCTCCCCACCCCATCATCATAGTGCATTAAAATCTCCAGCGCCAAGATGAATAGCTTCCTAATAGCTTTCATTTGTTACAATTATCATAATTAAACATGTGTCAAGAGCAGACAAAGGAAGAGGGTGATTTCTATGTTAGCACCTGAAGCAGGGACTCAGGCTCAAGAAGGGGGGAGCTCCTGTTAATTAGCCTGAATAGACTTGTATATAACAATCATACAGTATACTTAAAGACGCTAATTAGAGAGCCTGTATTTCATTAATTCAGCGACTCTCCGATCTGTTTACAGCAACGATATGAACCCTGATTCTTCCGTCTTCGTGATGTTTCCGTCCCGTCTGTGTCTCGGTGTCCTCGCTGCATCAGCCTGTTTGATAGTGCAGTTTAATGACCGCCTGCTGAGCGCTGTGAGAATGGCTGTAGGGCCCTCTTAACATTTTTCTAATACCCCCCTCTCTCCTCCTCTCCTCCTCCTCTCATCCTCTCCTCTCTCCGTCCTTGCATTCTGTCCCAATCAAGTCTTTTCTTCTGGGCCGTTGTGGAGGAATGAATCGGATGCTTGGTTTGGCCAATGCAAAGTTCTCTCAGGGCCTTTTTCCTTACCTTTTCTTTCTTTCTTTTCTTGCACCACTCATCCTTCATCTCTTCTGCACTTCCTGCTCCTTGTTCTGTGCATCACACTTTCCCAGCCCCCCCCCTCCTTTTCCTCTCATCTCTCCATTCCCTCAGTTGGCACTCCTGGCACGGCGGGTGGCGGGTGCCAAGGAGGAGAGGCCTCCCGGCTTCGCCTGAGCCACCATGTTGTGGAGCGAGCCAGCTGTGTGTGTGTGTTTCTGTGTTTGTATGTATGTGTGCACCTACGTCAGCAGCAGTAAGCTGTTTTAGTACATCTCTGCAAACCAAAGATGGATAGAACATCCAGGCAGGTTGGGTTGGTGGGACCAACAAACATCAAACCTACTGCAGGAGACGTTTTTATTAATGATTGAATTTCGTTCCAACAATGTTGTCAAATTGTTTGCACAAATGTAAAATGTTTCACTCTCCCGGCTGGGTCGGTGTGTGCGTCCGAGAAGAGGAAGACGGGAAAGATCTGAAGAAAAAAGGAGAATAAAGAAAAAACTGGGGAAAAAAAAAAGGTCACAGGGTTGAAATTTCTGTGTTTCCTGCTGAGATTGGACCAGAGATCATGACTTCACCTGACCCTGGACCTCCTACACACACACACACACACGTAAAATTCAGAAAACCCACTGACTGCCTGCTTTCTATAAAATCAGCTTCAACCTGCTTTGCCACAACCAGATTTCCTGCTCTCACATGCTTTAAAAAATGTTTCCTCCTTCCAACGTCTCTTCAAGAAGGAAACGTTGGAAAACAAACTTGTTTTTTGGTGCTATATGTTGTCCCGTCCAACAGCAGATAAAACACAGACTGTCTGACCCTCAGTTTATCCTCCCGCCTCAGATAACGGCTCCTGTGACCTTGGCGGGCCGCAGCAAGGACGGAACAACCTTGAAAAGGTTTCAGCAGCAGGGACTGGAACAAACACCCCGACGGACCCGGAAATAAAAGAAACTGAAACACCAGCATCCAGACATCCTTTTGTTTGGTGTTTTTGTCCTTTTAAGAGTTTAATCACACCGCAGTGAAGATAAGAACTCCAAGTTTCTGCGTTGTTAATGATTGTTACTTCAGGCTGGAGGGCGCAGCTGCTTCCTCCGGATCAGCTGACCGACACTCGGACTCCAATCAGCCGCCTTGTTAAATTCATGTATGATTTTATTCCACTGATTCCATCCACACTGTGTGACGTAATACAGGTGTGGAGAATCGAAACCTCTCTGCAATAAACGGATCACCAGTCAGCGACTTTTAAAATAGTAAAAAAAAGCGCAGGTGAAGAAGCTCCTGAGGAAGACGTGGATCATCTTCATTTAGAAAGAAGAAGAGCAGATTGTAGTTGGAAAAAAACTCTATGACGTTGAAATGATTGCAGGCATCTGCTGTGGACGTGCAAACTTAACCTGGTGATCAGTGATCACGGTGCTTGGAGGATGTATGGATCTATATGACACACACACACACACCTCCGCACACACACACCTCCGCACACACACTAAATTAGAGAAGAGGAAGAGTTTCAGTTTCTTTACGTGTTCCTGCTTTAACTTGAGCGCTGTAATTTAAATGTTCAAATATCTGTGTGATCACTGGGATGAATGTCTATTGATTTTTTTTTCTCCCCCAAATAAAATCAGCTTATAGAGTTCCGATGCGACCACGCAGAGTTTCCTACAGGGATCCGTTGGCTGCAGACTTCAGGGCGTCAGTGCACAAACACAACATGATGTATAATTTGTATTTTGGGTACCTGCTGGGTAAACAGAGCTCACACTGAATGCATCCATTTGCCTTCATAAGAAAATGAACCCTCCACGTTTTTTATTGGATTGTAAAAGGCTCGTTTGATGGACATGATGATGTTTGAAGGAGCAGCAGCTCCTCGGTGCCGTTTGATATACAGACAGCTCGTTTGTTTGTCAGAAACTTAATTTCTCTCTCTCTCTCTCTCTCTCTCTCTCTCTCTCTCTCTCTCTCTCTCTCTCTCTCTCTCTCTCTCTCTCTCGTGCTGTTGCTAGGGAAGCAGGGCGTATGCGCTCCATTGCCGCGGCTCAAGGGCACAAGAAAAAAACAGGGATTTGATGTCAAAACGTCGCTTTCATTGAGCGGGTTCGCTCCCAAAAGAGTCTCAACCCTCATTTGTGCACGTTTCAGGTCACAAACTCGACAATTAGCCAGTGAAAGGTGCCATATTCCGTCGCTTTCTGTCCATTACCTTATATGGCAGGGCACAGATATATCGTGCCTGTGTGCAATAGGCTGGCCGCTGCCGCTCTGCTCGCAGGCTGCACGTTAACCCTTGTGTTGCTGAATTATTTTTGGACTAAAAAAAAAAAAACCCATCGGGTTGAGCTTGTTAAAGCCCCTCTTCACGCCATCAAGGCGAGAATGCACAAACCAAAACTGAATTTGTGGCCAATTCCGTGCGCGGGTCGCAATTTTACGCACAAACTGATATTTGACGCACTTGCGTGCGTCGGCTCTCATGTTTTTAATTAAGTCCCCTCATGAATTAGGTGAGTTAATGCTGATGACATTTCCAGCACGGGGGTTCGTGCTCACTGGTGATGTGGCTGTTGGATTTAAATTGCCAGGACAGACACTCTGCTGTAATTTGGGGGGCAAACAGCCGGAGCAGGGCAGCGAATGGGCATTAAGGCGGCCACAGGTACACCGAGAGCTGCACAGCAACTCTCTGCTGGGTGTTAAATAAGTGGCAGTTGAGCCCAGAGGACATGGCACTGGTCTGACGATCTCTCTCTGTGTGTGTGTGACCTATATTTGCTCGCCGCGGTTTGTAGATCGAACTGGAACCTTCCGTCTGCTGTGCAAAGACATCGGAAATAAAAAAAGGGAACTTTCTTCCATCAGTGCCTGGATGATAAACACAAGCTTTAGTAACATTGTTCTCTTACTTCCAAGGTTAACAGACGAAACATCTTAGTGTATTAATGTTTAAAGCGGGTTCGACAGTATTTGAAAGGTGGAAGACAAGAACGCGACTTTCAGTTCCTTCAGGTGACGATGGACAGCTGACAAAGATGCAGTTGTTTGTTCATGTAGTTTTAAAAGAAAGTTTAAATTCTGGTTTGCAAATGTGCTGTGACTTCCTTCCTCTGTGACCTCGTTATTATCTCAGTGTTATACAACAATTCTCACTTCATGTCCTCTTCAGGAGCCTTCATGTCACAAACACGACTGAAGTTACCATTAATTAGAATATTACATTATTAATATTTCTCTGGATGCTTTTGTGTGCTGTTGCAAACGCATTCACCACAGATTAAATCCACTAATGAAAGTTATTGGATCAAACTCAAAGTGTTTCTCCTCGTTGACAGACATCCGGATTCTCTTCAACCTTGTTATGGAAAGAAAATGGACAAATGCTTTAGTCGAAGTCATGCATGTGTAGTATGACAGTTAATTTGAATTCCCACATAGCCCTCCCGCAGTCCAGCACGCACGGGATAAACCCCAACCTCTGTGCAAGGTCTCCACCTCCCCCTCCCCTTCTGACGTCATGCGCCGAGCCGAAGCTATTGCACGACTGGAGCTGCTCGCAGCCGCACCACTGTGAATATCTCTATGCTCACTGCCAGCACTGTGGAGTGTGTAGAGGAGGGAGCAGAGAGAGAGAGAGAGAGAGAGAGCGGGGAGAGGTGGAGGGAATACAGTTGAATTTGGATACAACTGGAAAACTACCAAG
Organism: Macroramphosus scolopax; assembly: GCA_901007825.1. Taxonomy (NCBI): domain Eukaryota; kingdom Metazoa; phylum Chordata; class Actinopteri; order Syngnathiformes; family Centriscidae; genus Macroramphosus; species Macroramphosus scolopax. The sequence goes on from CAAKHC010002510.1 coordinate 80,497, forward strand.
CGCGCACTGCACGCACCGAGCGGAAAGCACATCGACGGTGCGTTTCGGCAACGTTTCACCCGCTACTCGTCGCCCCGCGATCGGATTCCGGTGAGAATGGAGCTGCCTGCCGCCGGAGAGCACGTCTTTGCGGTGGAGGGCATCGAGAAGAAGCGCATCCGCAAGGTAACCGACCTCAGCTGTGTGCAGAATGGCTTCAAAAATATATTGCGTCTATTGCCTCAACCCCAAAAAAAAATCTCCTTCTCCACCATCAGGGCAAGATAGAGTACCTGGTCAAGTGGCGAGGATGGTCACCCAAGTAAGTCTTCATGCAACCTTTTTTAAATTCCTACCTCTGCAGTCAGCATCATTCTGCAATGCAAATCAAGTGTTTACTTCAAAATGCCATTTATCAAGGGCGTGCGCGCAGTGTGTGTGTGTGTGTGTGTGTGTGGGGAGAGCGCGGTCGGTATGTGTTCCAGGGTATTCGCGGATGCCTTCACTAATTTATGCGAGGGAAGGGGGGGTAGGCACAGCCATGTAATCCCGTTTTAATTATTTCTGCTCTGCCAACGAATTTACGAGACAGTGGTGCTAAAATGGCCGACTGTATGTTGGCTGCTGGAGGAGCGTTTGGAGAGCATGCACACACACACACACACACTTTTTTGTTTTGGCATTTTGCAGCTCTGCAGTTGGAGAGTCCTCATGGCTGAGGGGTGGCCATTAATAGCCGTGGTCTTGAGAATTGAACCCTCAAACAGTCGCATTCTCCAAATGTGGGCATGTGATTGGTCGGTTTTACCTGTTCATTCAACAGTGCACAGTAATGGCAAATATGTGTGTGTGTGAGAGAGAGGGAGGCCTGTGTGTCAGTTCGGTGTTGATGTCTCTCTGACAGTACTTTGCTCCTCCCTGCAGATACAACACATGGGAACCAGAGGAAAACATCCTTGACCCGCGCCTCCTCGTCGCGTTTCAACACAGGTGAGAGAGATGTGGACTTCGGACGAGGCCGCGCAGCCTCCAGTTCAGCCGTGACCTTATATGGGCATGGGAGGAGGGGCGCTCCAGTTCCTCTATCACCCCGCCCCCCCCTCCCTTCCTTCCCATGGGACCGTATCCAGTGAAAAGAGGCTGGTGATCTGCCAGCCAGAATTCCTAAATCATGGATACACGGAAATATGCACGGATTTACAGCATATTAAACCGTGACCAATGCTACATATCACTACACCATTCTGTGCCAGGATCAGGGCTCAAGTGATGACCCAGTTTCACAAGTAGCTCTTTGTTTTTCAAACGATATATAAAAGTCACACGTCTATATTATCGACCGTATGAATAGCTCCGGCTGAGCTCCGCTGGAAGAGCCTGACGACCGCCGTTATGGGATGCAGGACACCAGCTCGGTGGTTTTTTTACGAGGGCCAAGCCGCCACCTGAGCTCTTCGCCTCCCAGTGTCACAAGTGCGAGCGGCGCAAGCCACCGCCTGTCATCGCTCGATGTCGTGTCTATCTGACATCGGCTGCTTCTGCCTCTGATTGTACATCAGGAGTAAGATGATCCCATAAGTGGCCTGTAACATGTCAGCGAGAGGTCGGAGGATAATGAATACGAAATACGACTTGTCACTTTAGCTTGTAGCGCGTGCGTAGCATGTCAGGGTGGTTTGTGAACCCATGAGGCCTCCCTCTGTAGGCCACCGGGCCGCTCATGGGACCGGGTGAAGACATGATGGCCGGGGAAAGGAATTTACATTTGTGAAAAGGCTAATTGACATACAGTGCTCTCCAGCGTTTACAGTGTACCGCTCTCATATTCCCCTGCAGCCTGTGTGTGTGTGTGTGTGTCTGGCTGAGTACTGATGGTCATGGAGGGCTGCCTCTCCGCTGTGTGTGTGGATTCCTCTCTGCTCCCAGAGGATGGGGGAGGGGATCCGACAAGGGAGCCTGTAATTGCCAAATCTTCTGTGAATAAGGGTCACCCCGTTGGATGCGATTTGAAATTGCACCCATTATAGTATTAAACTGTAGACTGTCTTTTTTCTGGCAATTTTCTGGCAGCCCTGAT
>CAAKHC010002511.1:0-18803 GCA_901007825.1 Macroramphosus scolopax
CAATCACAGTCGTATCAGGATACAAACAACTTCAAACTTAGACCGCACTTCCTTAGAACTGCAGCAATAAACCCGGCCGGTTGGAAGGAGATTGAACGAGCACACACACACACACACACACACACACTACCTTTACTGAAGTGGGGAAGTGGGACACGTAGCCTGAGGTCGTCCTTGGGAGATTTGTCATTCTGTGAGGCCAGTTGCTCTCGGATGGGAATTTTCTGTACCGCCTCATCTTAAAGTGCAGGGTCATCAAAACACTTAAAGTCATATGACTGTTTCTTCTACTGTCTTCTTTCTTTAGTACCACTACTACTAAATATGATAATAATAAATGGAATATAACATTGTCTGCTGTGTAATGTATCCTTATTTCATATAATCCTTTAAGCACACTATACAAAAAGACACCAATGTAAAAGTGAATTTAGTTTCTCATCTTGACACATTTGGTTTTGTTTTGAAAGGTTTGACAAATCTTTAATTTCATGCAGTGGTGAGGCCGTAGACATGTCCTGGCACACGGCCTGTCTTATCATCCCCAAGGCACACACTTTGTGCAGCCTTGTTTATTGCACATTAGTCACCAAGTTTTGCAATGTGCCCCAGTATAACCCAGAACAGTTTCACAGCCTAAATTGAACATTATAATCCTCAAAAAGGAGGATTTATTGCAGGGCTTATTTATTTTGGATTACACTGCATTACTTTTATCATGGTGTGCCTAATAAATTGGCAAGGGAATAAACCTACACTCTTCCGGCATGTAATACTTTAAAAACAGTGGCATCCGTAAGGTTTTGTGGAAGAGTTTGCTGCTAGGAAAACATCTTCAACTCCAGGCGGAAAAGTATTCTACTGGCTAATCTGGCTTTGCTCTACTATTTTTGCCACCCTGTAGCACGATACACTGGGGAGCAGTTGGATAATCAATTCTGCATGTCTAAATTCAGCCCCGAAGACAAAGATCATCACACAAGGAGGTCTACCTAATACCTAATGGAGCCAATTTCTTGCGTCTAACTATCAAAGTTTTTTTTTAGGCCTGTGGCTTCTATATTAATCTTCATTGCATAAAGCGATATCAGCAAAGCCATGAAATCAGTCTTGTGGGTGTATAGAACCAGCAATACAAACCTAACAGGTATTTTTCTCTGCTGTAAAATGAATCACACTGCGTAGGCCACATATGTCTGGTTGTTCAATAAATGCTTTATTAGATGTTGTGTCTTCTGCCTCTTATGTTCAGAATGTTGCTGAAAGTTGTGGATCATTTTTATCCACCTCTTTTGTAAAAAAAAACAAAACAATCATTGTTTCTATTTCCCCTGTTCGGACTGTATTCTCCTCAATGGATGGATTTCCTAGCTGTCAGGGAGTTTAACCCTTATACAACACCACAGTAAACACTTTTACTGCTGTTTTTATGTTGTCCAGGTATGCATCCAGCCATAACCTTCACACAGTTATACTTGTGACTTGCTACATTTCATGGGTCCAAGCCAAGAAGAACTCTTTCATTGACAGAGGCGCTGTCATCTCCACTGATGGCCACTTTGTCTCTGGGGGCTGTGTGTACAACGGGGGCTCCATTTGTATCCCCACTGGAGCTGATTAATATTTCAGTGCTGTTACTGAAACACCACAAACCAAGAACAAGTCTTATGATTATAGAGCTTCGAGGTCGGATTTCATCCGATTGTCACACCCCCCCCCAGAGACTCTTGCTCTCACCTAAAACACAATTCCCCTTCCTTTCAACTCAGAGTCCTGCTGGGCAATCTTATCGGAAACATCCTGTTTCCAGATTAACACCATTAACTTACTGGTCGGACAGAAAAGCAGCGGCCGTCTTGCTTGGGTTCCCCTGACAGATTGAATGCAACTCTGATAGGATTTAATAATGAATCCTTAGAATAGAAATTAATCCAAAATGAACAACTGGATTAATTAGGTGAAAATCATCCAAATGGAAACGAACAGAGAAACAAATGTGGAAATTAAAGTTACAGTCATAGAAACCACTTTCTTCCTTCAGTAAACACATTAAATGCCTCAGAGAGGCAATATATGCAATTGATTGCATAATTAATTAGACATTACTTACTGACAAGACAACACATTATACAATGTACGAAGATAATTAACTCCCTAGAACACATCTTAAAACACTTATTGGAATACATTAGACAAATACATTTCACTAGTAATATTCACAAAGGAAAGATGAGCGTCACATAAAGCAATTTGCATGCAATGGATTTGAGTTCGCTCCAAGGTAAGCGCATTCTCGTCAAAAGGCTACTTTTAAAAGCACCACAAGCTCGTGGTGCATTTAATGCTTTCAGGCTTTTTAAATGATGTTAATGTCATACAGCAGTCGGAGGGTGTCCACCATTGCGTCCGTTGAGCGCCAGCCCTCTTATGGAGCGTGTCCTGAACGAGCCCTCAGGATGGAAAGACTCTGGCTTATCCTCACAGCGGAAGACCATGAGGAAGCCATTCCTGTAGTTTTTATTCATCCACCCGTATAGGAAAGGGTTGGCGAAAGTTGAGCACATCGCCACGATATGGAACACCGTGTATATCAGTTTGTACTCCTTAAACCGGAGCACCAGGTCCAGATCACTGGCCAGCTGAAAGACGTGGAAGGGCAGCCAGCAGATGGCGAACACCACCACTACGATGGCCAACATCTTGGTGGTCTTTTTGCGACGCATGATGCTGTCGTTGCGGCTAGATGGGCTGACGTGATTCTTCAGTTTGACCCAGATGCAAATGTAAGCATAACTGATGATGGCTAAAGGTATTATGTACTGAAGGAGAAGCATTGAGAGACTGTAGATGACGCCGTCCCTGCTGGTGCCATGGGGCCAATTTTCAGAGCAGACAGCGATGTGCAGATTGATGGAGGTGATCTCCTCATGGCGGTACTCTCTGAATATGGCCAGGGGGGCTGCAAGGACAGCCGACATAGTCCAGGTGAGGGCCATTATGAGGAAGCTGGAGTGCCACGTGAGGCGCCGACCAAGGTGGAAGACAATGCAACGGTAGCGCTCCAGAGCTATGACAGTCAGGGTCAAGATAGATACATGCACACTCAAGGCCTGGGCGAAGGGCACCATGTGGCACAGCACAGCCCCGAACTTCCACTCATCCAGCAGCGTGTAGACCAGAGTGAAGGGCAGGCAGAGAGTGTCCACCAGGAGGTCTGCTAAGGCCAAGTTGGCTATGAAGAAGTTGGTCACTGTTCGCATGTTTCTGTAGCGGATGATCATGTAAATGACCAGAGCGTTCCCAAGCAGCCCGAGGAGGATGATTAAGGAGTAGGCTGTGATCAGGGTGATCTGCACCCCCAGGTGCTTGGTGATGTCAGTGTGGAAACCATGCAGGGTTAAGTCCGTGCTGTTATTCAGACCGCTCCAGTCATCACTTTCTTCAGCCTCCCATTCTCCTGTGCTGTTGGATGTGTCTGGTGGGCTCATCTTGTCTGAACCGGGCTTTACCGACACCTGAGGAGAGAACATCTTTGAAATCAAAGACTTTTCTAAGACAGGCCAAGCAAGATGTTCTTTCTAACAAGGTAAGAAAATAACAAAGGAAGTCATTGCAGAACAATATTTGTGCTTTTGGGTAGTTATTTACATCCAACTTTTGGTTTTAGAGACTCCCAAAATTGAGCATTTTCTCTCCCTGTCAACTATAACCATTAAGATTAGTCGCTTGTTTTCACCACATACACACACACACACACCCACACCATCAGCATGTATCCCAAACACCAGCTAGGAGTTTTTACTGCAGTGACATGGGCATGATCCCTCACTGGCTTCCCATTATTTCACACTCCATGTGTTCATTATGAAAATCCCGAACTTATCTTCTTTTTTTCGGCTGCTGGGAATTGAACCTTGGATCGACTGAGAATTCATGCACCACATGACAAAAACAAATCTTATTTTGCATTCTAGCTATAGACTTTCCCAAATAACAGACCATATTGCTAGAGGCTGTGTATAGGTCTATTGAAAACCGTCTGGGTCTGGGTATACAAGTGGTTATGACATTGCAGGAACACCTGTGCCATTATAACGCCTACAGAAAAATGACGGGTGAAGCAATGTTATCAGGAGTCGTCCAATTCAGACCGACACCATTAGAGCTGCAGACAGCTCTCAAGCACTGTCTGAGTCTCATAAGAGCAATATTATGAGGTTCGCCTATTTCCTCACATTAAGACCGGCTGCTGCAGCACGATTCAATATAAGAATCTGGTCTCAGTATACTTTCTATAGTTCATTTACTTGTCAATGTACCAGCGGCAGGCTGAGACAATCTACTGAATAAAAAAAGATTTGTACCACAGTCTCTTCAATAACTGATCAGATGGCAGCTGCATGCTAATTAAGACAACTGATGACTCAGAAAGAGTCTTTCAACACAGCCACAGCATCCCGATTGTGCAATCAATTCCCGGCTTTCTGCAGTTAATCAATTTTCTCCGTGAAACCAATGAGACAAACACCATTTAGTGAGGCAGATACGTTGAGCTAAGCGACCTGTAACCTATCTTTTGACAAATCATTGAAAAGACTACAAAATTCAATGTTGGTGTACATACTTTTTCATTTCTTTTTTATTTCAGTTAAATACTTGAATACCTGTAGTAGAAAATATGGAATTATTCTTATTGTTGCAGTGTTGTAGAATTATTTTTGCATTATATGACAGAAGGTTTAGACTACAGATGTGTGTTTGTGTGTGCTGCGTCTGTAAGCTTGTGTGCATGTTCCAGAGATGAACACCACTCACCCTGTCTTTGGGTTCCGTAAGATTTTAAGCACACATTTGGTGCGAGTACTCCGAGGGGGGTTGACCACTAAAAGTGTGTCATGACAGTGTTGCCCTGGCAAAAACATGAAGCATGAATTATTGTGCCACCAGACAGCGCAGGAGTACACACACACACACACACACACACACACACATACACACACTGGCTGCAGGCGACATGTGCAATTAAAAAAAAGCATCGGGAAATTGTAAAAACAGCCCTTTCTGATCAGCGTTGGTGATGTTTGACTTGAAGGAAGCTTGTGCCACTGAGCACTGTTACCGTACACCTGCTGGAGCAGAGAACACAATCCAACCGTGGTTAAACTCTGTGCACTTCCTTCAATTTACGATAAAACACCTCATTCCTAATCAAACCTGCATTGATGATCCCTTCGTGCGTAATCTGTCGCCATTTGGTTAACTTACTGAAAAGCGTTAACATATTCCACTTGAGCTGAAGCGCAAGCTCGTGCAGCCGCATAGACAGGTGCAAATGGTTTGCATCCAACACAACTATTACGCTGTTAGAATCATGTTCATTCTGCTTTTCAAACGACTCCCTCATATCCAAAATTACGCACATAGTTCTAGTAACTAAAGGTCACGCTGTCACAGAAAAAAAAACAATTTACATTCTGCGTTTAAATGATATATTTGTGCCACTAAGGCACGACATCTTCATTTTGAAGTCTAAAAATAAACGCCGTCCACATATTAATGAACTCACCTTTTCCCCCTTATATCTCCTTTTGGAAACGAGTCTTCACTCGAGAGTGGCGTGAAACGCGGAGAAAAATCCCAAGCTCCTCCCAAGCTGTAGCGCCGAGTGCGCATCTTGTGGCTCGGCTGTGCGCTCCAGAGGCAGGTCCACAGGACTCAGGAGCATGGGCGTCCATATCAGTGCCGGGGACCAGCCGCGGGAGATGCGCAGGGTTTTGCGCTTTAAACCTCACATATGAGTTTGCAATCGATTTGACTTCATGTCCACTAGATTACACAGTGAAGAAATGTGACTGAATTAATGACGTTAAGAGTGCCAACCATGCGTCACTTAGTCATCAACAGTTTTATCTCCATTTATCATTAACTTTATTCCCAGGCAGTCTGTATAACTTCTAAATATCAGTCAGGTGGATAATTTTTTGAAGGAACTTTGGATGGGTTGTAAAACAAATCCTCATATTGTTTATGGCCCCACATTATGTTCAAAACTGACCCCATAACTAAACCTGCAGACCTGTATTGAATCTGCAGTATGACACAAGTTAATATTGTTGTGCAACAATTGTTCGTCCCCTTCACTGCCTGGAAACACTATCAGTCTATCTGATTCTCATCGGAAATGTTTCACAAGCTCAGTGGGTCTCATGACCTCCTAAAATAGGTTAAGTGCACAGATTATTTAGCCAGAGTAATTGACAGACAGTTGCAGAACCTTTCAAGACACCAGATGTAAAAATAACTTTTAAATAAATAGGTTTCGGTTTGGTTCTTACATTCTGATTTAGTTTCGTTCACCTGACCTTTACGTTTTATGAGGTTGGAAATGAGGAGGTTATAATGTGCCCGGGGACATTTCCTGGATATAATAAAGCAAAGCTAGGAGAGGATTTTAAAAAGGATAGTTGGAAAGCTTTCAAGACTTTCAAGCTATAAAGCAGTTGTTTGACATTTACAGAGCTACAGCCGATCAGTGTGTGATGGATCTTTCAGAGACAGTCCAAAAAAAAGAACAAGAATTGTCTTGTTGTCTTGTTACCTGATTGTCATTAGACAATATCGGGAGGGACCTGTTATCATATGCTGACCAGTTCAGCCATTAAGAGAATGTTTCATGCCCTTTTCATGCCTTATCATGCCTCTTTGAGCCTTATTCTTGTCTTTCCCTAGAGTGTTGCCTTCCACGCATCCCGCCATGATTGATCGTTCACAGAGGAACGTCGTTTGAGATCGGTGAATCCAAGTGGGATTTGTTTTGACGATGCAATAAGTATTGTACTGAAGGGCTCAGAAACAGAGATTACCATTATTGATCGCAGGAGGTTGCCTGTCTACCTAAATTTATCCTTTCAAATATGAGAGCAATCCCCCAATCTCCATGTGCACTGAGTCACTGTGCAGTTAAGGTTGAAGGTTCCCTCAGCCTGCCTTGCAGGCATTACTGATTGAGGATTTATGCCCTTGAAACTTCTATATCTCCAAATCTGTTCAGTGTTGCGTTGCAGAAGAAATCTTACCTCCTTTAAAAAAGAAAAAAAAGGTTACAATCTACTGTATACACTTTTTGCTGCATCATTCATCACCTGTGCTGTTATCAATCTACAGTAACTTAATTAGTGAGCTCTCAAGGTCTCCTCTCCGAATGCACGGGGATGTTCATGTGCCACTGCTCTCCATCTGATCACTTCTTCCTTTCCGTCCTCTGAGAGCTCTGCTGCCACTAATCTGCTGACATGATCACAGACTCTGCGTCGTCATGTTGCTAAACTCACAGTGCTCACTGCTGTTGTCCTTCCTGTCTGTATTACGCTACGCTGCTATGTGTAATCCCAATGAGGCCACGTCCTTTTAACTTTTGGTCTTAGGGATTCTAGCTGAACTCAACAGACCGAGATTGTAGCCTCAGTTTTCATCCCAAATGAGAGCCTTAAATCCTTATGTGATTTGGAAAAATTGATTTAAACGGATGGGCGGGCATGTGAAGTCTGCAAATTGGATTCCTTTAACGTTTGTGTGGGATGCTCCAATTATATTTACTGGTGTGCTTTCCTTTCATTCTACGACAGGCAATGCAACTCGTGGGTTGTTAAAGACTCACTTCCGAATCTCTGATGCCGTTGTAAATCCCACTATATTGTAAGCCTGTATGTATTAAATATAGCAACAATGTATGGCACCAAATATAGTTCCAAATGCAACAGTCGCGAAATCACGGTATAGAAAAGATATGACTGTCCATGAGAAATAGAATCTTACGAGGGCTGTCAAAATTAGTAGTCCCACAAAATGTAATTCTCTTAATAGTTTATGGCATGCAGCTGATTTCATTTAAGACACAATGTCCTCAACATTGTTACTGGACTTTTTTTATACAACTGGAGGAACTTGTCTGGGAAAGAACACACGGTCAACAGATTTATAAGACTGTTTGTGCTATTTCTAGCCATGCTGGCGGCGTGCTGGTCGCCTCAGACTGACATGTCTCGATGGCTTGGCATAAAATCTGTGAACGAATGAGTCAGAATGAACTCTTATAACTTTTTGGATGCCTTTTGTGTTTGTGTTGTGATGTCTTGTCATGTTGACAGCTAAAGCAGTATGTTGCAGGATTTGCGTCCAAGCGTAGTTGTGATATCACATGCATGTGCAGAGCTTGAATCGAGACTTTTTCAGGCTTTTCTAAAAACCACAGTGATGTACCTACATGAAGACTGAAGTGAGTTTTTCTCGCTGTGCACGTCCTTGTCCTGTGCAGAAATGCATTCAAACACTTTTCTAAAGCTCCTACGATGCTACAGCAGTCTGACTGAGTTTATTCAAATGAAATATCTTCCAAAGTATTGGTATTTTTTGTCTCTTTTGTGTTTCCCAAACCTGAGTTCCCCAGTTTAGCCAAAGAAGAAACTCAAAAAGCCGAATTTATACTCAGCAGGCCGCACGTCTCAAAGATAAAACCCTTCACTTTACTGACTTATGTTTTTAATCTTTAAATGCCATTTCTTAACAACTCTGATCTCATTCTGTAAAGATCAGAATTTAAATGTCATTTTTGTTTTACTTCATTATTTCATTTTATTATTGATGTATTTTCATTACCTCCTCCATGTTCATTCTGTATCCCTTTATAGCTTCATGTATGAAGACAACAAATCTGTGTATATTTATATACTTGACCAATATACATTTGGTTTCTGAAAAGATCTTTCAATGGTCAGTATGGACTGGTGGAATGAACACAGAAAGTGTTCACATGGCCACATGGATATTGTTTTAAGATAGGCTTAAACAATTATGAGCTGACATGTTTTTCAGGAATGGATTGAAAATGATTGTGTAGTACTTTCTTCTACTCATTCTGTATCAATTTGCAGTCATGGAAACTTCAGCTGCTTTGCACATATTTTTGTAGGCCTATATATAACAAGTATGACTCACACAATGACACACAGACTCTGCAAATTAGCAATACTGTGGAAATGTGTTTTGGACAGGAGTTCTGACCATCAGAAAGCAGTGACAGCATGGAGAACAATCAACTGCAATAAGGCCACTGTGTGACATATGGACCAATCAGAGGAGGGCTTGTGCTGTGCACATGCGCAGTGCACTGCACGTCTCGCTCCCTCTGTGTTCAATCCCAAGTGCAGTCGAGGCATCAGAGGAACAACATATGGAGGAACTTTGAACCCTGCGGCTCACGTTTCTCTGAACAACAAACAACGTAAGTACATGAAAAGATTAACAAACACTATGTTTGTTGTCAGCTTCTCAAAGCTTTCAACTCAGTTGTGTTTTATGTGGCTGAAACGGACGGTTTTGTCTGTCGTTAGCGGACTTCAAACAGCGCAACATCTGTGCGAAGTGATGCTTACAATACAAATCACAAGCTAGCTCAGAGCGCCCCGTGATTTACCAACTGATTTCCGTTTTCACTTGAACTGGCTGCTGTTTACTCTTGAAGTAGATGCAGAGAGATGTTTGTTATAAATGCTTTAAGAGGGGAGGTGCAAATGAGCTTCAGTTGAGATCATTTATTTAAATCCTCCTAGATTAAAGACATTCAAACTTCATAATTCATAACTCCACGTTATCATGTAAACATACGTTCCTTGTGTTAAGTGTGTTTACTTTATTTCCATGAGAGATCATTTCAAAATAATACCCGAGAAAGATATTTATTCCAGCCTTTATTTAGTAGAACTGATTTTTCGTGTGTCAAAAGTTTGAATACACTAAATTGACTGTCTCTTTAAACTGCATGATGGGTTCCAAAAATTAATGGAATTACTTTTTGAAGCTTCTGATATGCAAATGTTCTTAATAAGGAGTGAATTTGGAATGCATCTGTGTTTTAATGGGGAGTGCACGTGTATTTAAGGGCTTACCCTCAGAGTCATAACAAGCTGCACCTCAAGATATCAGCTACAAATTCATAACTTGGTTGTCATTGGGTTTTCCAGCAAAAAAAACAATCCTAAGCATACCGCCAAAATTGTGACAAAATGGATCACAGACAGTAAAGTAGAAGTATTGGAGTGGCCATCACACAGCCCGGACCTGAATCACATCTATAATTCGTGGACTGAACAGGAAAGACGTGTCCGATTAAGGAGGCCCACAAAGCTGACCGACCTACACCAATTCTGTTCGGAGGAATGGGACAAAAGTCCAGCAAAGTATTGCAAGAAGCTTGTGGAAGGCAACCCTCAGAGTCTGATTAAAGAGAAACAATTAAAAAGCAAAAAAATAGAGTTGGGAAAAAATCTGTTTGAATGTCTTTAGCCGAGGCATATTTAAATATATTGCCTCAAATGTGTTTAATACCACTTGAGGAACAACAAGGAGGTGGTGCTGCAATTTGTGAACTAATTAATGTTCTATTTATTTGATAACCTAAAAAGCCTGTTGGGAAGTCTATCTGATGTGTGACTTTGATTGTTCATCCCTCCCAATCTTTCAGTTTGTCATTTGGCACAGACTTTCGAGAAACAAAACTATTCCTTCACCATGGCAGTTGCTGCTGCAGCCACCAAAAGCAGCCATCCAGAGGACCTGACATGTGCCATTTGCTGCAACCTTTTCCGGGAGCCTGTCATGTTGGCCTGTATGCACCACTTCTGCAGGCCCTCCATCTCCAGTTACTGGAGAGGAACACATGGCCCTGTAACCTGCCCGCAGTGCCGTAAGGAGTTCAGCACCAAGCACTTTCAAACCAACGACCTTGTGACCGCATGGTGGAGACGGTCAGGGCCACCACCTCTGACTCTTACATCAAGAACCTTGAGGTGAGTTCACAGCACAACAATGATCCTGCTGGCTGCCTTCCATACCTTGGACAATGGTCCTCCACATCAAAATATTTTAAAGGTCTCTCCCGGTATAATGGTATCTTGATACTTAATACACCTCCACCACGAAGAAGATCCTCTGAAACAACAGACGGGTGTCCACATACAACTGAAGTGGCAGCCAAAACAGAAACTGACCTATTTATCGGAGCTGTATGGCCTACTGGTTTAGTTTTTTTCCCCCCTGTTCACTCAGCCTAATGCTTGCTTTGCATATGATTCAGGACTACCAGAAAATGATCCTCGTTGAGCGAGATAACACAACAAACAACAGAGGTTTACATGAGCCATGTTTCTAAATCTGTCAAAGTATGCAAATCTACCTACCCAGACAGTTTCTCATCTTGTGTCATCAGGATTTGCCTCAGTCAGCTTTTGAATGGTTTAGCCACCTCACACACTCTTTGAGGTTCCTACATGCTTTAAGAAAGCCCTTATTGTGCCTCCACCCACATAACACCTGTATCCAGTCCTGGTGACGACAGACTTGCGCCTTCAGCCTGGATAATAATGATGTTTTGACAAACAGCACATACATCTTAACACTCAGGCCAGGTCGGAAAGAACACCTATATCAGAATGTCGTTTATTGTCTACAGCTCTGCATTTATTACCACTGTACCATCTAAATTGGTGGTAGGGCTTTGGAGGACAGTAAAACAGACAGTAAAAGTTACTCATCCACCATCGCTCTCAATACAGGAGTGTTGCAGGGTTGTTCCCTTGTTCCCTGCTCTAAAGCCTGTACAAATGTTACTGCGCTGAAAATATCACAACAGAGTTGTGAACTTTGCAGAGGACATCACGGGGATTGAACTCGTTAATGAGAGCAATGAAGATACCTAGAGGGTGGAGGGGGCTCCGACGTACAAGTGTCAAGAAGGAGATAGATGTCTAAAAACATCTTACGGATTTCAGACTTCCTCTCTTGGTCTGTAAATACACGATGTGTTGTGCAGAAGGCTTACTGAGACGACTTAGAAAATAGAGAAGGTCAACAATATTCCTGGTTTGTTTTTTTTCAGGCTACCATGGATTGCAGTTATAATGGAGGCTTACTGCTATGGTTTGGCAATCTGAACATCATCACAAACAAATTAGGGGGAACGCTTAAGAAGTCATAGAAACTCACTGCCAAATCTTTAGGACATTTCTCGCAGTTTACAAAGCGCCTTGGCTCAGACCCGCTGCCTCGAAGACAGAGTGTGTCTCTCATGCTCTGCATATTATTTTTACGTGCTATTGTTTTTGTCTCCTCACTGACTTGTTTTGCATATTGCTTCACAGAATCAACTGAAAGAGGCTTTGTAGAGTCACCACCTAAGGAAGCAGGACTTCATTAACAAAGAAACAAAGAGACGGATACCATAAAGGTGCACTCCTCTAGGGAACTCATTGCAGGGCAGCACTTAACAGATAAGAATGCACATGATCCTCTTTAATGGCTGTTTGCAATGTCCTTGTGCATATTTATTGGTGTTTGCAGATGCAGTAAGTGGCCCTTTGTGGTTCGATATGTAAAATGAATGTGCATGGGTGCAGAAACGTTACCTAATACTTACTTTATCAAACATTAATAGGGAACACCAGTCGTATACAATCTCACTCTTAAATATTTAGAACGTAGACATGTTGCATCAAACGATAGCATTAAATTCACCTTCACTTTTATAGACGGTTGATAAGACTGCATTGTGCCACGTGTCCAGCTGGCAGATGTGATGGAAATGAAACACGTCTAATGTGTTTGACACAGATGGAGGATAAGAGCTTAGGCCCAGCACTTCATGCTGTGCCGAGATGACGACCAGGATATCAGGACCAGGATATTCCCTCCCTGCGTAAACATTCTGGAGTTGTTTGACACATACATCTTTGATGCGGTGTGTAGATTTATTACCCCTCTTTTGCTTCTCTGTGCGGATGTGTACTTTTGCAGAAGTATGTTTAGAGATTTAATGAAACGGGCCACTTGGCCTCGTAGCTAACCTCCATAATCAAACATAAATGAACAAATGTAAACCCTTTACTTATCAAATAAATGCCTGCTGATTTGACAGTAAATAATTAAATTGTCATCTTAGTATTTTCTTATTACATTATTCACCAACAGCTTCTTATCTGTTCACATTTATTTCATATATTACTTTTCCCTGTTTTCTTTCCCCATTTCATTCTGTTTGTATTTACTCCTGTATTTCTTCACCTGTAGTAGGAGGTCTATTCAGGTATTAATACTCCAAACCAGAGCACAGTATTGTGGTACTGGTAAAGTAAAACTACACTTCTCCTTTGAAAAGTAGGATCTGGGGGCTCATTTGTAGAACTGTGGGCAGAGACATTGATGAAAGGTGGTTTACAGACAAATAAAACAGTGCATCCGCATGTCCCATGCTTGTTTCCCTTCTTAAAAAGCTTATGAAGTGGTGTACACTTTCTTTTGTGCATACGCAACAGTTATTAATGAGGCCACATGTCAGAATAATGTCTGCCAGATGCTCAGTATCCTGTGTGCCCCCTCATTAACATATGGCTGAAGAAATATTAAATATTTAATGTTTTTTTCTATTCCTTTGCGTATTTATTATTTGCAAATTAACCTGCAAAATGTATTCTAGAAATCAAGGATTCTGTTTCATTGCCATATATTTCCCTGCAGCCAGAGAGCCGCAGCAGATCTGCAGGTTATGTCAGTGGTGAATTCAGAGCCCTTCATCAGATCCTGCACGATGAGGAGACCTGCATGCTAGAGCAGCTCCAGAGAGAGCAGGAGGTGGAGACAGAGAAGGTCCGGCTCCACCTGGAGGCTACCAAGCATGCAGTGAACGAGCTGGAGGAAAATATGGCAGTGCTTCAACAGGCTTGTGAGTGCTGCCACGGAAACTTCAGCACTGATTGAGGCAAGGTGATGATGCTACAGATGAATAATATTTTCTAGAGTTTGTTCAAAAGGATAATCTGTCAAAGTGTCTGCTTAGTCTTAAATATATCTCATTTCTGAACTTCCACTAATCCCCAGACTGCTGTCTGAAACAACAGTCATTAATGTGGTTTTTCTTTCATTCCTTTCTCTCTAGCTCCCACAGCTAAAGTAAGTGTTCATTCCCGTATTATGACTGACTGATTGCCTTGGCATTTGTGCTCCGGCTTATTTGTCTTCCATCTAATTTCATTCCCAGACAATGTCAATTCTGTGGAGAATAAATGAGCCAGTTTGGAACTGAATGAATGTTTTCTTTATCTAGCAGGAAGTCTGTGCAGGTGGATATTACTGCACAGTTTGATATAAACCCTTTCAGCAACAAATACATGGCTCCATTACAATGCATCACATGGAGAAAGATGTTCCCATCTATAGAGCCAGGTAATCTCCTTCCCGATGTCATTCATTGCACACAAAAAGATCTGAGCTGAAATCTCTGTCCAGACAATAGTAGTAATTACTTGGAAAATGACTCGATCTTTTAAAACATAATACGTGTGGGATCGAAATGACACATAGCGACCAAAAGTGTACTCATTTGGTCCTGTATTTAGCAAGAGCAATATAACTGTTGAAAAGTACCGCAATTATCCTTTAATATGAGGATGTTGAAGGTGCAGATGTGAATAGTGTCATTCTGACCCTGTTGAACTACATTATCTTAAGAAATACTGTCACTGTTATAATTTGAATAATTTTCTCAGCCCAAAGGTTCTTCCTCATTACCGTTTGATGTCGACACAGCGCACCCGAGCATTTTCATCTCCAGAGACAAACCGTTGGCAGCCGAATGTGACGGCATGATCTCCTACAATGACTACAGTAAGCACTTCCTCCAGTGTGTTAACATTCTAGCTACCCAGCGCTTCCAGTCAGACAGGCACTACTGGGAGGTGGAAGTTGGCCTCAAGCCTAAGTGGGACGTTGCCGTGGCTCTGAATCTGTGGACAGACACACTCGGATCAAGTTGAGCCCCAAAAAGTGGCTACTGGACACTGCGGCTGCGAAATAGAAATGAGTGCTCAGCTGGCACCCAGCCCTGGACAATACTGCAGCTCAGCTCTGCCCCTAAGAGGATCGGGGCTTTCTTGAACAGCGAGGAGAAGAGGGGATCCTTCTTCAAGGATGAATGAGTCTTCTCTACTCTTTCACTAACGGGCCAAGAGGCAAGGTGTTCCCCATCTTCAGCCCCTGCATTAGTAACAGCGGACAGAGGTCTCAGGCTATCCAGCTCCTCCACTCTGACTAATTCGTGCCACCATTCAAGCTTTTCAGTATGAAGCTGCCGGTTCGCTTGTTGACCAAAGACCAATATCCCCCTCGCTATCAGAAGACACTGCTCTCATTTTCGGACTATGGTCCCGTATGACTGTTCTCATATTTACATAATTTTCCATGGCTCAATGAGTTGTTGCCAGATGCTTCTTTTCCATCTAAAATGAACCTAAAAAGCATGAAATGCTTTGGAACAGCCAATTCCAGCCCAGATGAAAAAGGTCCTTTTATTCTGTGATTTTTCTGAAGTCTCATTGAGTTTGCATTTCTGCCAAAATCAGATCGAGCTCTTGGTCGAAGCATACCAAGAGTTCAAGGATATAAACAATATATTCTGACATTTGGGTGTGTGTGTAATGAAGTGATTAAATGCGTCTGATTTAAATTATGACGCACTGGAACACACCACCAAGTGCTTCTGATCGCTGTGGATTTGTTATCTTTCAAATGATAATCCAAATAATTATTCCCCATCCAGTGAGACTGTCCGCAGGCTCATTTGTAAAAAGGTTTATTAATCACCATTGTGTTTAATCAGCATGAAAAGCACTTTACTGTGAGATCCATTTGCCTAAATGGTTCTCCATATATCTTAAGTTTATTTGAAATGAAACGATTTCCTGTTAACAGCAATGATGTGTTTTCCTTACTTCACAGCACTTCTAATACCTTCTACTGCCCAGATAAAACTAATGCAGAATAGAGCAGCCGCCCTGCAGTGCCCCTCCCTTCATGACAATTGTAATGTTCAGAATATATTGAATCTCTTTGACAGAGGTGTTGACTTTCAGCTGCGACCGTGTTTGGCTGATATTTTTTTCACCTTGTGGGTCTGTTTGTGTCATCAAGGCAAAACGGTGTCCTGGAGTCATGCGGTTTTCATTACTCCGGCAGGTTTGTAGGAAGGTATTAATGTAATAACCACGGAGTACTGATAGGTTGAACTGTCAACATGTTGACTTGCATTGGTATGTTGTGATCTCATCACTAAATTACTTCCCTGCATTTTTTCTGTGAGGTGTTCCTAATATTTTTTCAACCCTGAACCATGAATGGAATGAACCAAACATCATGAACACCTCAGTCTCACTCTGTACAGTTCAACAGCACCACAAACAACAGCCTCATAATACTGAGTGTTATTTTATGATAATGTTAATGAAGGATTCATTGCAGGGCTGTTATTGTTTTGGCAAGTGAGTGCACAATGATCACACCTAAATGTGTTCCCACATACGTTATATGCACATTGTTTAATGAGGTGTAACTCGTACAGAAATACTAGAGTGTAGTTTCGGGAAGGATACATTCTATGAAGTGTCTTCGGTGATACTGCAACTCATGGAAATAATAATTTCACAATGTCCTGATTGAAACCCAAACAACATGCTGACGCATAATAAACCAGATCGATGTTCTTATAATAAACATTGTCTTTGATTCTCTTCTGCAGCTGTGACATTGCACACTGACGTGACCTCACTTGAATTAATCAAGGATGTTATTAAGCATCATCAAAGAAAAACCCTCAGCCCTGAGTGCCGTGTTTGATGGGAATCCAAAGCCATTCTGCAAAAGCGACAGTGGAGGGTTAAAAGACCACTCTGCACCTGGACTGGAACTTCTGAACACATGAGCCATCTCCGACACTTAAACTACAAGAATAGGCGGGCCCTCGGTTATCTTCACAAACACACAAGAGGACCGGCGTCCTGTTTCCTCCCGCCAGGTGAAAGGTCAGATAAACAGTATGACAGTGGGGATGCCTCTGGGCTGCTTGACGGGCTGAAGCAGGATGCCACCGCCTCCTCCGCTGATCGGAAAGTGGCACAATGAGCTGCAGCAGAGTGTGACCCATGCTGTTCCTACACAGCTGCCACATGGGATGGATGCACTTACAAATGTATCCGACACTTGTCACTCACTTTGACCTATAAAAGCAAATCAAACTCAGTTCTGTGTTCTGGGTTGAAGAGAACCTCTGTTGTATAATGAATAAGGAGATGATAATGGAGCCTGTATATTATTTCTGTTTGTCACGCTTCATGTTCGGGGATCCTGTGTCCTTTCTGGAGGCTATTTGTGCTTTTGTTGTTTTGTAAAGTGCTTTGCCATTTCAAGTCAAAGCTGAACCAATGAATATTTTAATGGGAGGAACAATTCAACTGTTTATGAAAATAGCTAACACGTTATTCACTTTCTTTCAAAGATTGGGGTCAGAAGTTATTAAGTCCGGGCTAAATTTGAAACTACAGTACATACCATAATGAACAGGTCTTCATAATTCACCAGCAAAGCCACTTGGTATTTGGTGTTGCCAGTTTTTTAAGGTCCAAAGGGCGGGACAGCAAGGCCTTCAAATAAAAGGATCTAAGGTCAACAGAAATAATGAATTTAACATAAGGTTTAATACATAGTATAACTATCCATGAACTAACAAAATAAATACATAAATAAGATGCTTATTTCATAAAAAAAATGTGCAAATTAGCTGCTCAGCCTGATCAGAGTTAGATCTGGTTCTGGTGCTGAATTGTTGCTCATCCACTGCAGTTCTGCCCACAACGTTTTTCAAGCAGATAAACATGTTTGACCGCTTTTATGCTTTCTTGGCATGAGGGTCACTTGGCAAACGTAAATGGATGTATGAACGTAAATAGTCATGGATCCAGCTAGCCAACCTCGCAAGCACTTCTCCATATGCACATATTCACTTTCAAATAATGCAGCCTCCGTACTAAGATCAGTGTCTATTACAGCCGGAGCCCGAGAGAGTCCAACTAGTCGAGAGCAACCTGACAGATGTGCTGGTATCTGATAGCATCAGAATTCATGCCAGCATCGTCAGACATGTCGAGCTTCTCCAGATGTAACCAGAATGGCTAATATGCCAACTGGAATTGATTGCTTTAGGCCATTTATAATTAAGATTGTCTGCCAGACAGAGAAGCATCGGGGAATTATCTTCAAGTGCATGGAAATATGCCATGTCAAATTGAATATCCTTGAAGAGCTGGACACTGATAGCATTCTGTCGCTCACTGTTGTAATGATTGGAGGCCCTCAGCTTCCCTCAAACACACCCTGGACCAGTTGGACAGATCAAATCCCATGCTTAACTCACACCGGCTGGTTCCGTTGCCGGAGCTCAAAGATGATAATGCACAAAGTAGATTCAACCTGCAAGCAGCAATATTTTAAGTATTTCATGTCCGCCGTGACCCGGCTGAGCTTTGGGAGAAGCAGCACCTGTGCTGACTGTCACATAGATCAGAGGAGAAGCTTTGCTCTGTGACTCGTGTTCCCTACGCTGCATTAGTGCATCTGAAAGTGAGTTATTCTTCAATGTTTTATGGTTGACTAACGACACATGTTCAGTTAATTACATTTATGAATTCCGTTAAACGGTGTTTGTGTTTGAACGATCATTTCAGAGCCAGTGACAATTGGAATTTGATAATTAAGAATAGTTAGACGGTTAATGGCTAATTACGATATTTTACAACCCTGGGATCTATATCCCTGTGTGTGTGTGTGTGTGTGTGTGTGTGCACATACAGTACGTGCATGGTGCAAACAAAGCGCCCTCACAAACGCCTGTAAACAGATTAGCTCGTCTGCTGAGAAACAAAGGGTTA
>CAAKHC010002511.1:22435-32958 GCA_901007825.1 Macroramphosus scolopax
GTGTCTGATCTGGCAGGGCTAGGGTAAGACACGCACACACACACACACACACACACACACACACACACACACACACACACAGAGAGTCCAGCTTGTTTAATGAACGGGATAGGTGGGTGTGCATGCGCTCCGGTCACGAGCAGAGGAAAGGGAAATGGTTGTAAATCCGTTTGCATCCTTTTGACCCACCGGAAAGCGGTTTTTTCCTTTTTCCTCAGCATTTCGACACCGTCCTCTGTGCAGGAAACAAGCAGGCATCGGTTGGCCGAGGTTCACCTGAGCGGACTCCCATTCAAACATCCCGCTGGCTCCTGCTGAAAGTACCGAGATCAATCAGGAACATCTCGCCCAACCTGCTGCACCTCTGGACCGGAGACCTGGAGATGAAGACAGACTTTACGCTCTTCTGTCGGACTTGGATTGGAGTAGCTTGTGCCTCAGGTGAGGAGATGAATCCGCAGCGCGGCTGCAAGTTCGGAGCGCACAACTTGTAGAAAAGTCCAGCTCACTTACGGAACTTCATTGACTCGCTTTCTTTGCAGAGGCTTTATGTTTGATTCGTGTTAATCTGTTCATCCGAAGCCAGGAGACCCCGACTGAAGGCTGTTCTGAATTATTATTGAATTCTGTGTTATGCATCTAATTTGAGACTATTTTGAAACTGATGTTCTTGTTCGATCAAAACATGGATGCTCTTTTTTCTCACTTTCAATACTTTCTCATGCACCTGATTTTTTTTTTAAATCACATTTAACATTTTAAAGTTTGCTTGTCAGTTTATAATTTAATTCATTAGGAATCCAGTGGGCGTGTCCGAGCAACATGCACAGAGGCACCAGGGGGAGATTAGGATGTCTTGATATAGATGCAGCTGTTTACTCAAAGGAGTATTGTGAGTTTATATCCTAACATTATACCGTATTTAGGTCAGATCTTGTGTGCAGTGTGGGAGGACTGCTTGTACTGATGCGGAGGAGGAGGAGAGGTAAAATCTCTCTGACTGGTATTATCATGCTGGTATTTGTGAAGGATGAGAGAATGAGACCCACTTCTTTTAAAAGAATGTGCACAAGCAAAATGAGAAAAAAACCACAATTGTCCTGCACACTCTTTGTCACACTTGAAACAGGGTGTCTGATTGTTATCTGGGATATGAATGAGTGTGTTTTAGTTGATGGCTGTTGACACGTTGTTGAAGAACAGGGAACATTGTTGTGAGAGGCAGATGATTCCTCCAGAGGTGACTCTCCTCCATCATGAATATCACTGAGGTGTGTTGGGCGGCTCACATGCGGTGATGCTGCTCTCAGTAGAGGCAGATTGTATCACAAAAACAATTTCAGGGGAGTTGTTGTACGCATGATCGACTCTCAGGGATGATAGCTTTTATAATGTGTTGCAGTTTGTGAAAACGTCTATAGCGGCGGCTCTTTTGGGGACAAATACAAACTTTTGCAGGTGGAACTTTAGTGGTTCATTATCATATGTGTTGAAAGGCTTATTGTCAGGCCTGTAATTACAACCATACACAGTCCCATCTATATTAAACATAGTTGATGCTGCACTGGATCTAAGAACTAAGTTGGAGGCAGAAACTATCACATGTTTGCCCACCACTTCAAACATTTGAAATGGATTTTAAGGAGTGTTTTATTATTACTCGATGGCCTGAAATGAGAATCGAACATCGTCTTGATACAAGATGTAATTTAGAACTCTGCTTCTTGTCAGTGAATTCAGATCAGAGAGGATGAAGCAGCAGCGTACCCTCTGTCTGACCTTACAAATCTCTTCCCGGAATAACAGTTTAACTGAAGAATAAATATTTCATCTGTTAAATATTTAGATTGCACGTGAGGGGTTTTCTTAACGCTTATATTTTCTTTCAAATGTGCGACGTTAAGAACAAACGGGACAAGCAGAATGTAATGCGAGCCTGGCGATGAGATTGGTTTCGCATTTTTATGATCAGAGGAAGAAGATTGAGATTGAGATTGCCGTCCTGGAGGTCAGTGTAATTCCTGCAGCGGCTGCATTTATTGTGTTTTCTGATATCACCGGGGACTAATTTCTACTATCTTCCTGTCATGCTCTGCTTTTATTGCTGATTCCAAAAAATGTATTACATCGCTACGCAATCTCTGTCCTATTAAAAAGATATCTTGGTCCAACTTTGATGGTTAAAGATAAAATCCTTATCTATTTGATTCATTTTATATAATTGGCTTTTGAAGTAAAATAATTGCTTTTATTTTTCTGAAGCTCTAAAGAAGAACGATCTTCGGCGTCCTCTTTGTCTTGGGTGCAGAGTGTTGATATTGCTTTTAGCAGTGTTTTTTGTACGCATACCTCCACTTGATCAGTTCATCCCAGAAATCTGACTCTCAACTCTGAGTATTATTCTAGTCGTCCACTTTTAGCTGCTGAGTTGTCTTAGCCAACAATAGCCCCCTATTCTCAGCGCTGATCTCAAGATTCAACCTCAGGACTCCGAGCGGTGGACCCTCGGTGCCTGTCCTTGAATATCTTGTTCTATCAGCAGGGGAGCAGCCCAGATGAGAGAGGAATGCTGCTGCTCCGTGTGGGAAGCTCTCTGCAGTTAAGTCCAAATAAATAGGGAGTCCGGTGATTCACTCATCACTGGCATCGAGCAGTGAGGCGCCTCGGGCGTTGGATGTCTGGTCACTCACTTTCTCATCATGCTGAAGCACCAACTTCCTGAATATGACTTGGGCTGAGAGATAAGCTCTTTCAACAGCAGGAATCTGCAGCAAAAGCCAAATATGTGTCCAAGTTGGTTTAAGATAGTTGATGAAAACCATCTGTGTGTTTTCTTTTTTTTTTTTTTTTCATGTTTCTGACCCCTCCATGTTTGCTGTGCCCAGCTTGTTGCCTATAGGGATGAGCCGACAGGTCGTCCTGCACAATGAAATATCTCAGTGACTACTGACATGACCTCGTACAGACATTCATCGGTTTTTAATTAGATATCCTATTGATCAACCTTTAAAATGATCGGCCATGAACAGTGTGACAGTAAAGGTGACAGCCAGGCCACCATGTTTGACTCACCTTTTCTCCAACGTGTCCTCTTGTGCCCGCTTCATGTCGACAGTTGTTGTTTTTAGTATGAAACTTTTCATTTTGTTTTATTACCACAGACTCTATAAAGTTAGAGGATGCAGCCACCATAAGGTCACCTATTGGTTTATGGACTGACCGTTTCCTTGAGTTTGGCATTTTGTCCTTTGCCAGAAGTGACCATATTTGGACGTAGCAATTTATCAATGTAGCCATGCCCTAAAGAATAACTTGCTTATTTGAAATCTATCATTGGACATGATTTTGTCTTTGAGAAACATTACTGTTAAACTGTTAAAATCAATTCTCACTTGGTGAGCAATGTGCTTGAACACTTATTAGGCAAGGGAAGTTATACTGACCAACAGTCTTTGGCAGAGACTGAAAGAATGAGAATGCTGTGCAAACGGCTGAAATAAGTTCCCTCCGCAGGGCGTTGGGCAGGGCTGCTTCTGCCTAGCGCTGCTACGCTGTCTCACTTTCAGTGGGGGAAGAGCTCCAGAGAGAAATTGATAGTCACATCCAACTTCTGTGAGTGTATGTGCAGCCCCCTGATACAGCTGCGGCTCCCGCCTGCCACAGCGACTCACAATCACCAGGTGAAGAGCTCCGGAGAGATATCAAAGTAGAACCAGGGCTCCTTCACGCTCCGATGAATCCGTATTGTCTCTTTGGTATAAGACTGACAGGTTCTGTCAGAAAGAGCCACAAGCTCATCGGCAAGCAACAGCCTGACAACGACACAATGACTTATCGACACATGCAGGCCGATCAGTCTTTATTTCTGTTTTTATAATTCATTTGGTAACAAAGACAAGTACAATATTATAATTAGTATTTTAATTGTCGTGAAAACCAAAACATTTAGGAGTTTTACAGCCACTTGTTGGGACTCTGAACACCCAGCTTGAAACTGGGACACTCCCAGTCAAACCATCAGTCTGGTCACTGTATTTCAGCTGATGGGAATCTGATTTCTTTTTGCAGGTATTTGCTCATAAAACTAAATACTTGCATCCACTGCTGTGAAGCATTTCACTTAAAAGCACAACTGTCTATGTTTTGTAAAATACATTTAAGTTTAAAATAAATCCTGAAATTTGGATCACGACTTAATGAAGGAAGACTGCGGGTCCTGAGGTTAAACCAGTTTTAGAGCCATCAATGAAGTTATATCTGGTCTTAAAACACTTCTTCTTTGTATCTAATCTGTTCTATCCATCACCATTCGTTTGATATTTCGTCCAAACAACACAAAGAAAGTCAGATTCATTTTAGTGATCCGTTCACTGAACACCTGCACTATGACCGCCTGGGTGTATTAACTCAGACATGATGAAGTGCTGCGATAAAGAACATTTATATTTTGCTGTGCAGCTTTTCTCAGTGGGAAAATTACAGTGGGAAAACTAATCATCAAACAATTTCATCCAGAACATTCTAGGGGTTTGAATTTCAAGGAAGATAAATCATAATCTCAAATACTTAACCTGTAAAAGCCGGTGAAAAACACGAAAGGAAAGTGCAGTGTGGCATCTTTTTCTTTTATTGGTCGAGCCCCGCACGCAAAGTCTGAAGGCAGAAACTTGATCCTGGGACACGGAGGCTGTTACACTCAAACAACAACACTCTAAAGGGCATTGTTGCTTGGAAACAAGCATCCTAGACCACTTATCAGCTTAACAAGAGCCGCCATACCTATTATGTTCAAATTACTTGCCTGTCTGTGGGGTTATGACTTGAAAGTGTGTGCTAATTCATCGGTCAATTTTACCTCTTGCTTTGTCATCGGAGGTTGCTTGAGGTTCATGGGAAAGAGGCAAGTGGCCAAACCCGAGGAAATTGCAAGCTTCCCTCCCTTCAGGCATTTAGCTGAAATCGTTGACCCAGCACGCCCTACTTTGCCCTTGTTTTCTAAGCCGCCGAAGTGATTTAGCTACCTGAGACATCTGATGCGGCAGCAGAGGCTTGTTTACGGCCCAAATCTCCGGGAATTAGGTAACAAGCACTGTAATGGGGCTCCTCAAAGTTTGGCGTCTGAGCAGTCACAGCAGGAGTTTAAGGAGCGTGCAGGCCGTCAGAGCTGCTCTGCTCTTTTGTTCTTGCTTGTAGTCATGGAGAAATTTCACATGTTTAATTTCATTGCTCACAATGGAGGATTTCTCAGCAGAGGAAACAATTTCTCAATGATAAATATAATGGCGTGCAAAAAAAGGATAACTGCAGAGGAAGAGCTTGAGTTGTCCTGTGTGCCAGTGAGGCAGGTACAGGAAGATCTAGTCAGGGACATAGGAAGCCGGCCCAGATGGCTTGTCGCTGCATCCTTAATTTTGCACCCCTCCCCTGGCAGGATGTTGAAAAGGACGAGCTCCCCCAATAGTGGAGAGGACAGGGACGTAGTGGATGACATCCCTCTTCATAGTAACAATGATATCAAAGCTAAACTGCCAGTCAGGCTGTCGCCTGTCTTGGCCCGGCCTTGTGTCCAGATGACAGAGGAAGTGGACTTTATTTCTTTCAGAGGGAGGGAGAGGGAGCATGTTGCAGCCTGAGGCTGGCTGACTCCACATCCAGAGAGCAGGTCTGCACCGTGGCCTGCATGGCCTCCCATCCCTAGCCGGACATACAAGGCTATTTCAGAGTTCCCCGGCCTTGGCCCCTCATCAGATACTGTGTCACTGAAATAACTGTGGTGGCTGTGCTGTCGCCTAGATACCGCATCCAACTTAAAAAAAAAGCTGTAGAATTTAATTATTCCAGTAAATCCATTTGCACGGTTAAATCAGAAGAATGAACAAATGAATTATTTTCAATTTAATTCAAAGCGCTTCACTGGCATGAACAAAAACAGACAATTATATATATATATACTACATGCTTATTAAAACACCTACAGATGTGGCCTATGTAGGATTTATACTCAGGAATGGACATTACAATTTCCTATAGATCCCTTTCCGTTCTTTATTTGAATCCAGTCATCTGTGAAAACTTGTAATTGTACAGTAATGTCTCCCATGTTGCAACCTTTCAGCCAGCCTGAGGCTCTGGGAAAAGCTTGATTTGTTTACACAAGGTTCTTCTTTTCCTGTTCCTGCCATGTGACTGATCAGAGACAAAACTACGGCGGAGCGAGGAAAGACTAATGACAACATCTCCTTCACCGTCCGTGAAAAGGGGAAGTGTGAGAAGCGTGAACGTGATAAAGAAAACAGGAAATTTGCTCGCAATGAAAAACACTGTGCCGCTTTTCACAGGGACATTAATGTGTCTTCCGCCGTACCCATGGAGCGAGTGATCTCTCGTCTTCATGGGTACCTTTGACGTCGCCGACTCCGACACAGTCTTCTGCCTGTCAAAGGAGCTTTACATTTTACTGGCTTAGAATCCCTTGTGGCAGCGAGGCCCGCGCGTGTATGATTTATCTGTAGTCAGCAGGTGGGCCCCCCCCCCATAGGCTGCGGAGTCAGGCTGACTGTGACAAAACCACTAGTGTGAGCCATCTACAAAGCTCAGCAAAGAATAAAATGAATGCATAGACTATGCAAAGGCATTTAAATTATAAAATATCTATAGGGTTCCCACATACAGTTCAATTCGCCTTCACAAATCATTTTCTCCAGCATCTTATTTGCAGGATCCGAATGGTAAAGTCACACCTGGGTGATAAAACTTCATACTCAGTTCACTGTTCACTGTCGTAGGTGGTTACAGAAATAGGAACAACGGCTAGGGAATCCAACAGGATATGTGATGGCAGGAAGATTGAGGACAACATGCAACATCTGGGTACACTATAGTAACATGTATGTAAAGAGCATCAGGACGTTTTTCTGCAGGCGGTTGTAATTATGCAGAACAAATTATTTAGGTGAATTTTTCTAGCATTAATAACTTTTGTGCATCAAATCTAAAAGAATGTTGCCGTTCTAAAGGAATTTATTCTAACCCTTTAAAACCTAAAGGAGCTCTTTATCCTGTAGACTCTGGGGAGGTTGTCCATACCTGTCAGTTCACATATATCCATTGGCGCATCTTTCCTCCCCGTCAACCACATATGTTATGTGGCAACCCAAAGTATGTGCTGATTGAATGGGCATAAGTGCCCTGGAACAAATCTGACTTTTGGCATTGACATATATACATCTGGTGCTTCCATCATGCAGCTCAGAAAAGACAGAAAGACCAGCTGTGTGAACACATGTGTGTAATGTGGATATATCTATATGATGATCCTTGTCACATGGCAGGCACGGCTGAGAATGAGGCCAAAGCAATTGTTTTCCCTGCCTCGTCTTTATCTTACATCTATACATATAAGACTGCCTCTATAATTTCCACTTTGCTATGTCAGTCTGAAAGGTTTTCAGCCTCTCAGATCTTCATGTTTGCTTGGCCGAGCCGGTAACGGGTACACACACATTACTCCTGCAGTGAGAAAGGGTTTTCACAACAACAGAGAAATCACATTTCTCAGGAGAAATGTCGGGATTTTCTGAGGACATTTCAGTGAGCTGTTACTCAGAGACAAAATCAAGTGACTTCCAGGGAAGCTAATTTTTTTTTTTTTAATCTTCATTAGCCGTTGAAGTCGATTGGTTAGTTTAATTATTGTGGAACACAGGGTCAGATAATGTGGGCACAGGGAGCTGAATCACAAATCATTTGAGTTGATGTCTAATCAAGAGCTGAAAGAGAAAATTGTCTAGAAAGGTGATTGTTTCCCTGCCAGGGAATGTCACTGCTGCTCTAATCTGGATCCGGATTCTACACCTCCAAAATCTGTGTTTATGTCCTGTGCAGTCATCCAATAACTAAGGCCGCAGTCATCTTTGCAAACATAGTTAATCTTTGTAGGTGAATGTGATGTTGCCTGTTGTTGGTTGCTTATCTCTGGACCACCAGCTGGAATGCATGGGAAACCTAGTTCAAATATGTCTTGGATTTCTGCCCCTGTGTATGTGAAGTGGCTGATAACAAACCAGACACCGTCCAGTTATTAGGTGGCAAAATCCTCCTATACACTGCAGACAGCTCTCTGCAATTGTGATTTGAATCAAAAGCCAAGCTTCTCTTATCTCAACTAAAATACCTCCGGAGCCAAAACTGACCTCATATCATCAATAGCTTCATTCACATTAGTTTATTGTTGCAAACGAATACATGAGAACAGAAGACACCGTATACCGTAAGTGAGGTTTGTCTTTTGACTGTATCACTGCAGCATTGACATCAAACAATAGATGGGATCCGTGCATCCCTCCTGCTTACCATTTTGCATCACCTGCTGTATTTATTAAAGCAGCAAACTGTGAACATCTTTTTTTTTATGTCAGAGCAGCGGGTCAGGTCAGTGCGATTCGAGCTGGCTATATCTCCATCTAAACTCACAGCAGTTGTGTTCAAAGCCTCCGACCTTATTTTTTTCTTTTTTTTTATGAAACATTTTCCATTCAAATACGGTTCAGCAATAATGAAAGGTTTTCATACTTTGAAATAAATGGAAGGAACCTCAGAAAGAACTGCAACACACTGCTGAAAGTGGTGTGTGCTCTGAGTTGGAGTCTCTCCTTTGTTGTTGTTGAAGCTTAAGGCTTGTGTGCAGATGAGAAGGGGGTGTGGGCCCCAACAATGATTTAATATCATGTTCCTATATGCTTCGAGGGCCCCTGTCAGTAACCCCCACGCCTTGTGGTACATTATTTAAGTTGAGTTCACATCTGCAGCTCTGCTTACTCATCGTGCACCTACACAACATTTTTGTGCTGCCTGCCCCTCCGGCTGGAGCTGATGCTCAGAAATAAATGTTACCAAACATAGCAAGAAAGGTCAGTGCAGGGAAATGTGTTAATTATCATGACAAGATACGCTATCAGCCTTGAACTTCTACAAAATGACATGTTTGGTTGTCTTTGGCATTAGCTTCACCCAGCTGAACATTGTGTGCACTAAATTAAATGTGACAGATGGCAAACAGCTAGAAATGGGATTATACATTTTCTCATTCTGTTTACTTAACTGGCTATCGGACAAGCCTCCATATCTGGCATCGGACAGCTTGGAAATATGTTGTATTCATAAAACACTACATCCATATGGAAGATATTGAAATCTGGCACCAAGCATTTCATCACTGTGAACATTGGGGCCAAAGATGCTGCATAGTAATGCATTTTGTCCAACTCTCATCCATCTGAAGAGCCGAGGTGGGTGTTTTGGTCCACAGCCATGTGTGACCCGGCACACATTAAATTAGGACTTTGCAGAATCTCCTTTGGCAGTTGAGAGAGCCACTTGTTGGATGACATGGGATTTATAATTGGTCTGTATGACACTTAATGTTAGTCACGTTAACTCTTAAACTCAGACTTTGACAGGACCAGCGTGTTTGAATTATGAATTGCATCCATTTGAATGAGCTGTTAAACGTTTTTCTCGTGACTGAAAAGAGCTTTTAGTGTGTGCGTGTGCGTGTGTGTGTGAAGCCCTCTAATGCATAACACTCTTGCTGCGTATCAGACCATCTCTCTGAATGCTCGAGCATTTCAAACGGCAAAAGTCTCGCTGTTATAACATCTTTTTGTTTGAAGGTTCCGCAGCCAGCCTTGATGTTTTACCTCTCAGGGCAAGCCAGTCAGTCATGACATTTTAAAAAAAAGCTGTATACAATTTGCATTCTTTCTGTAGGTGTGTGATCTCTCATTGATGTGAGGGAAGCATCTGACATGAACCTCTGCTGCAGTAGCGCTCATCACTCAATCACTGTCTTCTTCTCAGAAGGACAGATGGGGTCAATACACAGCTTTCCAGTTACTGGTTCTCCCACATCATTGCCAACCTCATTTTTCAAAGATATTTGCTCTTGGATATATTGTTTAAAGTGGTTTCTGCAGAGCCTTGTCATATTTTGAAGTGGGTCCCTCGTCGTTGAAATGTAGTTTTCTATTCATAATAGAGTCTTTAAAGGTGACCTAGAGGCAAGAGAGCAAAGCTACTTCAGTGTCCAAGAATATAAGTAGAGAAGTGCAAAGCAGCATAATAGATTCCATTTAAAATGACTCTAATCTATAGAGGGTAGCATATTACCAGAAAGTATATTGTAAGAAAAAAGGACATGCAGCATGAGACAGAGGACAGAACTCTCAATTTAATGGTTGATTTACTCCCCCTATTGTCACAAACTTTGAGTCGTGACTGAATGAATTAAGATCGCTGATATTAGAGGCCAAAGTTAATTTCCTCCATAGGTTGTCGGGGCTGAGCCGCTGCTCCCTCGAGCTGCTACAGGGTCATTATGGCAAACAGCTCTGGACAGAGATGGTCAGTCATGTGCTGTAACTCAAGGTTCTATGAACAGGACAGTTGTTTGGTACACCTGCGGCTTCTTCACTCACTGTTGCTTCTGCAGGAAGATGAAAAATTGGTCCATATAAAGCAAGTCC
>CAAKHC010002511.1:34550-63762 GCA_901007825.1 Macroramphosus scolopax
GCGTCGTTAGCCTCTCATAGCTGTAACTTTAGGTCATTTTAGCATCCAGCTAGGCTAGTTGACGGGCTACTGCTCAGGCGGTTATCTAGGGGCATTGATCACCAAAAAGGCTTAAAAAACACTGAATACTGTTAACAATATGTAACTAAATTAACTGTTAAAAGTGAGCTAATTGTTAGGCAAACGTTAAGTCAAGCTAACGTTGCTGTGGTGTTGACAGTAGGTTGCAAACCGTACGTTCAGTTCATAAAAAGGAAATCCGTCTCTACAAGGTGGGAGAAATGTCTTACAACATAGAAATACGAGAAAACAAGTAGACTACAGATACACAAAGTCATTTACAGACTGTAAAGGATTGTGTACGATTAACTACTGTAAGGAACTCGAGCCCACTAGCCTCCTTTCACTGCGGTGAGCCTTTACTGTAAACATGTTTTATATAATATTTAGAGAAGAATAACCTTCCTCTATTATGGTTCCAGGGCAGCAGGATGTGTTGGAGGAATGAGGTTTTGTGTGCAAGAATCACAATTGTCCAGAGCCTTGAGGTTTGAATGGCAGAAGGTCAGGGATCATCTGCTTTTGTGAGGTGTTTTTCTGCTCGTCTTCACGCCAGAGACTGAATAAAGGAGAGCATGTACTTGTGTTACTTGGTATTAGTACTTATATCTCAAGGGTGAGATATCAAGGCTTCTCAGGTGCGGTTCGCCTTTGAGTAGTTCTTGTTTTGTTCACTGTACTCGGAAACGTCTAATGCAGTGCTTTAAATACAGCACACGCACCACTATCTCTGAAACGAAACCGGAGCCAGGTATGAGAAAGTGGTCATCATCTGCTTTCAGACACGATAGCAGTCTCAGCTTTCGCACCGTGTGTGTTTTCATCTGTAATGATATCCAGGTGGGGTCTAAGTCATTGTGACACTTTTATATGATCCACTGTAGGTGTGGAGTCTGACTAAGCGCTAATAGCCCCCTGAGGGGGCCTGTGTGACAGTAATGACATTCCATACCGGCCATATTAACCACACGTCACCGAAGCCAATGCATTGGTAATGAATCAAGGGCAAATGTTCTTTTGGGTTTTTAAGGAGCACCGTATAGCATCAGCTCATAAGCGGCCCATGATTTCTCAGTACCTGTGTGACTGAGCGACAGGGGCTGAATGCATTACCCTACCGCCTTACAGCTCGTATATATAATGAACAACTTGTCATCTGAGCTGCTGTTGTGACAGATTTTAGATTGCTGATGTGTTGTGGAGATTTGACAGCCGTCTATCAGCTCTCCTTATAAACTGTCCAGCAGAACTTGTGCAAGATGAATCTAATACATCTCCCTTGTTTCGCTCCCTCAGGTCTGGTGATTGGCTTTTCTATGCCTCCACCTATCATTGAGAGCTCCACAGACGACCTAGTGATTCCAGTCCACGAAACGCTCATTATTACATGCAGGTATGTGTGTTCGCTATGGTTTGAGTGTGTATGAGCAATTTTGCCTGACCCGCTGTGAGCTACTTGAATAAATTACGCAAAAACAGGCTTTGGCTTCATAGTACTGATATTATTCATAGCATGCAATGTTACAATAAAACAACTTTCCTCAAGCTTTTAGAGCAGGTGCGAGCCTTGTGTTTCACTGGAATTCAGTTCATTCAAGTCAAGCTATTTTTACTCGTGTAGTGAAAAACCCCTAAGTTGGTCTACAGGGGCTCCAGGCGAAACTTTTCCCCCAAACGTTTCGGACCTGTGCCGAAAACAAATTTTATGTGAATCCGTCCCAAAATGAAAATGTTGTTTCTCTATATTGTTATGATCTAAAGTTCTTAGCTGTTACTTGGCATACGTGTAGAGGAAATAAACAGTTATAGTTGAAAAATAATTAGACTGTGTCAAACATCAAACATGCTTTGTGGAGTTAGTTACCTCAGCTTTGTTTGTTTGTAGGCCAACTCGAGCTGGATGCAACCGATGCAGTGCCCTCCCGGTGCTCGCTCTGTGTTTTATTTAAACAGCGAAACATTTGTCACATCCTGCCAACACCGGTGTTATGCCAAGTTTGGCAGCTGAGAGATTTTAACTGTAGTGCCAGCATGAAAAGACTCATTGTTGTCACTAGTCGGTGCTTGGCTCCGGTTGTCATTTTCCAAGGGAAGAAAAAAATGGAGATACAAAATCCCTTTCGTCCTGGAGGCGTCCAAGGGAAGAAGACTCATTACATATTTTCTACTGTCCCTGTGACAACAGGCCATCGTTAGTCTTGAGCTCTGTG
The DNA here is from genome assembly GCA_901007825.1 of Macroramphosus scolopax. Lineage (NCBI taxonomy): Eukaryota > Metazoa > Chordata > Actinopteri > Syngnathiformes > Centriscidae > Macroramphosus > Macroramphosus scolopax. The sequence continues at coordinate 36,821 of CAAKHC010002511.1, forward strand.
TCTGAAACGGATTTGGTGTAACAAATGCCCACACACACCAATCATGCAGCAGTGAAATCCTCCAATCCTTCTCAATCAAGTTATTAATTATCATTTAAATGTTATTGACTACTACAAGTGAGACAGATTCTCTCTCAGTGTAATTGCAGTAAAATAAGAAATAGCAATTCTATAATACAATTGAATACATTTACTGTAACTGCTAACATATTTTAAAAGTTATATTTTGTGAAATTGTACCGGAGGGATCCCTGCTGCGCTGCCTACTGCAAAGCTGTCCCTTCATCAATTATTTTGCTTCTATGGTGCACAAATTGTGTACATTGGACCAATTTCTCTTCCTCAGCTGCAGTATTCTCTCCCCCATCTTCAGGGGGGGTTCCTTGCCATCCATTTAGTCTTTACAATGAACAATTTTCAAGAATTGCGAAAAAACGATTTACGAGGGCTGGAAAATAACTCAAAGAATACTTTCATTTCCATTTCCAGACTTGTTTCCAATCAAAACATTTTGGCACTGTCTGCAATTCTGGACATTTATAGTTGGTGGTGAAAGCATAGCTATCAACTTTCACGAAGCCTTTATGATTCTACCCAGTCTTGAAATGCCTGCGGGTGTCTAGCGGCAACTCAATTTATGCAACAAAGCACAAGGCAAACATGTTGTATTATTGTATTGTGAGATCTGTGTGGTCTTGGACCGGTTGTGTCCTCAGGGGACAGAGCACTCTGACTTGGGCCTGGCCTGATAAGACTGTGGTGGGACAGGAGCTAACCGAACGTCAGGCTCAGCCGCCTATCACCAGGGCTCCAGGGCAGAGGATTGCTCTGACCAGTGAGTGTCCGGGCCAGCCTGGAAGGCCATACTGCAAGAGGCTACTCCTGAGCAGGACACAGGCCCAAGACACGGGTTACTATCGCTGCAACTATAAGGATGTGAAGAACATCATCGACGGCACCACTGCCGTCAGCATTTATGTCTTCATCAGGGGTGAGTCACCTTCCCACAACCCTATACACACTTACTAATACACACTATGGTGATGCTGGAAATGAGAACTGTAATGTGAAAATGGGTCTATTTTGTTTTGTGTGGACTTGTTCTGTTGCTAAAGAGAGCATATTTCATCTCCTCCTGCCTGACCTGGTCGGCGGCTCTTTGGCTTGGCTGTATGAACCTGGTTTTCAGTTTCTCTTTTCCTTGGGACGTTAACAAGAAAATCATAGATGTCCTACTGAAACAGTTCCCCTGTTTGAATATCCCCTCAATATCAAAGCATCCCCTGCCTTGTTAAAACTGAAGCTGTTGACTTTGCCTCAGTAACACCCTTGAGACTGGCACGATTAATGTTTCGGAAATTGGAGATGCAATGCTTTTGATAAGGGTAAGAATGAGCGGTTGGATTTATTTTTTTTAGGGAAAGACAGATTTATAAATATTGAATCAGCAACTGTCTTGCTGCTCCCCCTTCTCGCAAGGCTTTTCATGTGGGATCACTTGTTTGCAAGAACGTCAAATCTGATAAGAACCCCACAATGAAATGAGTTTTGCTGCAAAGCATTTCTCTCCTGGTTTCATGGTGCGTAATATAATATTAAGATTCAAACCATCGACGTGCCTCTTCTATTCCTGATGGACTTCAGGAATCTGAGTTTGGTCATTAGGGTCGATCTTTCACATTTCAAGTAGGTGAAAAGCAGAAAAGTGGAAGGAGGAGTGGATAGGGACGCTTCGGGAAACAGATGGTGGTCAAATGAGAGAATCTTAGTGACCAATCCACTCATGTGAGATACTTGTTTATCCTCTTTGACAAGGTGCCAAAACAGTTTCCACAGGTCTAACCAGGGGGCTGAGCAGAAGCAGATGAAATTGAGCCATAAATTAGCCCCAGCATGTGGCGGGATGAGGAGGGCCACATGTGGATTCAGTTAGACTGCAAAACATTGGCACTTTTCACTACCACTCTGTGCTGCACACGCACGCACGCATACACATAGAAGTGCATTTAAAATACACAAGGCCACTTTATTAGGCACACTTGCACTATCTAATGATACCATGCAAAGGCTCTGGCGTATATTCTCGTTTTACAAAGAGAACAATGTTCAGTTTTGATTGAAAGAAGAGGTGTTGTGTTTAACCAGAGGTTTATTATTGGGTTGGTAGTTCACAGTGGTGTTGAACTGGACTTAATTTTATTGACGGGTGATTTGGCCAGCCAATACATGATAGGGTCAGAGGGTCAGATTATTAGAAACACCTTTCAGTATAATATTACAACAAAAACTGAACGAAATAGATAAACTGTAAAGGTAGAATTGATGGCAGAGCTGTTGCATTGGATTGCATGACATTGTACAGGTGTACCTAATGAAGTGGCCAATGGGTGTATATCTCTGATACTGGAGTTTTTTACTTATTTCATGTAGGACATCTTTTCCGAAGTCTTATGCCTGCAGTGCAGACTTGAAACAGTGAGGAGTTGTGTGTTGTTTCTGTTACCTGTGTGCATTCACACCACCACAGTGCAGAAACATACACGTCTCAATAAGAATAATTGAATGGCTTTGCAGCAGCTTAAGGTGATAGTTTTGAGTAATGCACAAAAGATAGAAGGCTCAATGTGACATACAGAAATAAAAGGCAAGAAGGATGCAGTCATACTACATCTATGGTAGCTATACCGAAGCTGATGGCACTGGCAGGAAAGCCAGTGAGATAAGCATTCCTATAATAGTATGCACTCACGCTGTGGGAATATGAGGTTCTGTAGTGATAGCAGCTGCATATTAAATTAGTAACACTAACAATACTGCTGTTATGTTCTCCAAAGCCTGGTGCAACTTGAGCTGTGATTCACAGACACTGAAAAGGTAAACATAGAGGTGATCCGGATCTGGATCTGGATCACTAACAGCCAGCTCGGGGTTAAATTGTAGCCGCATTTAGAGGAGGGTTAAACCCTTTGTCTGCCTGTCTGTCAGATTGGCGTGTAAACGCAGTTCTAAAAGCTGTTTACAACCTGAGGAACTGTTGCATTGCAGCAATTCTGATAACCCCCAGATATAGTGGGTCCTTTGGGGTCATTATCAGGTTTTGAGATACTTGGCTGTCAAGTTATCTGAGTAATAGCTGCCATTATCACGGCCTTTAATCGCTCCCTGTCTCTGCCTGCGCCCAGACCCTGAGCAGCCCTTCCTCAGGAGAGGCAGCTACAGCGAGGCCAACCGAAATAACCTGGAGACCATTTTAATGACACGCTTTTCCACGCACGTCACAGTGCCATGTCTGGTCACAGTGCCGGATCTCAACGTCACTCTTCACGCGGTTTGTACTCGCACTTAATTACTCTAATTAAAGCTGTCAAATGAGTGGGATCTTTAATTGATAACTGTTTGTTTCATCTCAGTATCCCACCCCTCTGGATAACAGCGGAACGACTTGGGACAACAAACGAGGTTGGTCGGTTCCCAGACATATCATCGACAGTGTGCCAATACTCATCGGACTTTCGTGCGTGACCAGCCTTGGGGGCAAAGAGTACCAATCTGCCAACTACCTGATCCACACGACAGGTAAAAAAAAAAGCACTCAAAGGTTTAAAAGCTTCAGCTTTTAAACCTTTGAGTGAAAGGGTTCACCATCTTTGATTTCTAGAAAGAGAAATCAAAGATGGTGGTAGACTCTGGTATTTCAGTGTGCAGCCTAGCAGAAATGCAGAGAATCAGAGTTTGGCAGCTACAAAAAGACTTCTGACCCGTTACAAATACTTAGGTTAAATTTGAGGCTTTTCTCTTGCTGAGGGAAAAACTAGAAAGAGAAATCAAAGATGGTGGTAGACTGAGTGCACTGTCATCGTAATTCTGCACAACAGCCAATGGGCCAATTATGCCTTAATGTTAACAATTGGAAGGATTTTATTTCATTATGTCATTTTCTCAGTAACAACTCCCCTTTAATGTGGGGATGTGTGTCCTGATGTGAGCAGAAACAAAGGAAAAGACTGAATGAAGGAAAAGCATAATTCAATTTTTCAGGAAATTAAGATAAAGAGGGGAGATCTGATGTCCAGGTCCCCTCTCATTGTGAGTGAACTCTGGAGACCCAGAGGCTCTCTGCTGTGTTGTGTGAAATCATTCGCCTCTCACTTCAGAGTGAGAGAAAGCAGTGCCGACCGCTGCCGGCCAAAAGTAACAGACGGATCCGTCAGAGGGGAAACCGAGAGCAAGTCTTCACTTTGAACACTAATGGATTGAATTAAACATTCAGGCAATCACTCCCTGCTGCACACACATCACCAGCATATGTGTTTTTTAGGCTCTGTCATATCCAGTGCCTAGAGAGAGAAGGTGGCCTGGTGTTTAAAGCTTTCTTGCCATCTCTCTCCTTGTGAGTTGATGCTTCATTTTATTGCACTGTTATTTTCTTCAGAGTTTTATAACCTGTAACGTGAATTGGATTAGTGTGAGTTTGTGACGGACAGCTTCTTTATAGTGGGATGGTTCCTCTGGTCCAAAGAGAAGTCATTTCCTTTGGTCCTGTGAGGAAGGAAAAAACGCTGACGATGTCACCGTGACCTCTCTCGCTGTCTCCCTCCCTCTGTCTTTCCCTCCTCTTTTCTTTTTTCCCGGACAGGAAGCCAGGTTTACAATGTCAAGCTGTTTCCTGAGGAGCCAGTAGAGCTTATAGTGGGGGAGGCCCTCACCATGAACTGCACGGCAATGGTGGAGTTCGACGCTGGGGTGCACATCAAGTGGTCCTACCCTGGCAAACAGGTATACTGCAGTTGGTAGCATGTTGCACAGTGTCAGCAAAGCCTGACTTCCAGAGGTCGTTTAATGATACTCAGTGTGCTTCTTCTCATCAGACGAACAATACGGTTAAAACAAAACCGCATCGTGAAGATCTGGCTCACGCCACAGAGGCAGCGAGCATCCTGTACATCCACAGCGTCACTGTAGCAGACACTGGCCAGTACAGCTGCAACGTCACCAGCACGGACATGACACAAACCGAGAACACTCAGGTCATCGTTCACGGTAAGCTCTTACCTGGAGCCGTCCACATTTGCTGCATAGCCTTCCTTGTGGTAGCAGCTCGGAGGGACTGTATAACCCTGCTTTGAGCTGAAAGCTTAAAGTACTTACAGTATCAAAGCTAACATGCTGATATTAAAGTCCAGATGAAATGATATTTTGAGAGCGGATGTCTTTCCAAGTGAAGCAGGCTGGATAAGCCGGATATATGGTTGTGAGGAACTTTGAAAAGTGGGCATGTTATAGCAGCTATAGCAGACAGAATCCCACGAAGGCTCTGTGTAGTTGCTGAAGTAGTCGTCTGTAAAATGCCTTACCCTTACTCTGGAGCTGTGACAGACTGATAGAAAAAGGGTGATTCCAATGATCATATTTTGTCATTATTTGATTCTATGTTTGCATCTGCCATCTTCTCCAAAGTAGCCATCTTGCAAACCTTGCACAGCATCCTTTCTTGCATACAGGGGACTCCTTTAAGCTTTGAGTATCAGAATTAAAGCACTAAGTAACTTATATAAACGAGTGGAATGTCTGTTATTCCAGAAAAGCCATTTATTATCCTGGACTACAGAAATGGAGCGGTGATGGAGGTAACTTCTGGCCAGAAGTCGTTCAAATTACATGTGAATGTGTCTGCTTTCCCTACACCTGAAACACAGTGGTAAGTAGAGGCTGGTGCATTCATTAAATCTAACTAGCAATTTCCAAAACTGTAATTATGTCTTACACAGGAAGTTTGTGTTGTACCAGCTGTCCCTTGCTTGTGTTTTCCTACCAGGTATAAAGATGGAAAACTGATAAATGGGCGCCCAGAGTTCAAGATGAAAAGGATGAGGATGCACCTTAACCACGCTTTGGAGATTAAGGATGTTTGTCAGGAGGATTCTGGGCTCTACACAGTCGTGCTGAAGAACAGTGTAGCTGCCCTCGAAAGGAGGCTCAACATAACACTTGTTGTCAACGGTAATTGGTCTATTGGTCTGCAAACCCTCGGCGGAGATTATGCCAGATGTTTAGTATGCACGCAGGGGATGTGCAACAGTTAACATTCCTCCACAAAACTTCAGGGGTTTACTAGTTTTCTAAGGAAAGTACATCGGGTTGATTCAAGAAGGACGGGTGCTTCCTTTTTATAAAAGATGTGATATTCATACACCTGTCAATGCGTCAATTCAATTTCAGGAGAATCCTTAATCAGCAATAATATTCTCAGCTTCAATATTGCAACAGCTGAAGAGATGTAGAAATTAAATAAAATGCACAAAAGTTTGAAGTATAATTTGTCTACGGTGCAATACAAGTGACCGATGTGTAAACCCCTTACATGTTACAGAACATGAGACAGTAGGGAAATGTACAAATGCTGAAACAAAAAGAGAAAGAAAAGGCAAGACACTCGTGACAAAAGAGCAGACTTACAATCACACACACAAACACATAAAAGGGCATGGCTTTCTTTGAGGTTTCCTTAAGGTAGCATGGATGTGTGTTTGTTGGTATCTGTGGAGGTTTTCTGTGTGAAGAAGATCAAGGGGCGAGATAGCATGAGAGGGAGACAGAATAAACCAAAGGAAGGATGAAAAAGAATAGATAGATAGATAGATAGATAGATAGACAGACAGACAGACAGACAGACAGACAGACAGACAGACAGACAGACAGACAGACAGACAGACAGACAGACAGACAGACAGATGCCTTATGACAACCCAGTACACTAAGATAGATATCTCATGTTATGCCTTGATTGATTTGCTCTCCTGTCCTCTAGTTCCCCCACAAATTAATGAGAAAGAAGTGGCAGAGCCGTCCAGCCCTTACCCCAGTGGCAGCAGCCAGACTCTAACGTGCACCGCCTATGGTCTCCCAGCACCCATCATCAGCTGGCAGTGGAGGCCCTGGGGTCCATGCGTCCTCAACAGCACCCGCAGCAGACTGTAAGAGTAACTCCCCGCCCTTAATCACTCAGTGTACTGATATGCTTGCAAACTCTGTGTAACCGGTGTGAGAGCCGATAAGGGTTGATCGAATGGCACAGAAGGAAGAGGAGTGTAATGAAATGCCTGAAGCGCAATGTGAGGACCGAATTACAAGAAGGAGGTCAGCGTTAAATGATCCACTGGCTCCGAGTGAGGGAGGAGACGATGGAGAAGGGTGGTGTTGCGGAAAGAGAAGTGGAAAAGCGGACATAACAAGGAAGGTGGCTGGGAAGTAAATGAAGGAATGATAAGACATGTGTCTCTTGGATGTCTAACACAGTTCTGTTGCCTAATACACTGTAGCTAATCAGACATGGTTCGGCTCTCACACAGCTGTCTCTCTTCCCCATGTACATGAGCAGTAAATCCCACATACGCACACACACACATGCTAACATTCACACTGACACACACTCTTATTGCAGGGGATAACGCATCGCCTTAGGCTTATTCTTCCCTTCTGCCATTCCTGACACGATAGATTGAATAGATTCTTCAGGCGGTCATATACAGCAGATTTCAGTTATTTTCTACTCCTTTGGCAGCAGCCTCTGAAAATCCATCTAATATGTACCATCCTCCGAGGCTTAATATTTTGTAAGCTTGTGCGTGTCTTCTGAGCTTTCCGTATGGGTGCACAACATCACCCAGGTGCCTTCTCTGTCCATGTAAGTACAGTCGGAAAACACACAACAGCGACAAGTTGGGAACAAATTAGCTCAGTCCAGGAAAGGTTAGCCTTATCTAGATCAAATCAGTCATTTCATGGGTACAGTGAGTCATGCTTGCGGTGACCATTCCTGGGGCATAAGCATTGAATTTCCTTTTCATATTTGATGGTTGTAAATGCTAGGCTGATAAATCTATCATGAGGTCACAGCAGCCAGCTACAGCACAGTGTGAAATCAATCCATATGCCCAAAGTGTGTGCTAGCGAATAATAAATTGAAACTAGAAGGGTTCTCGGTGAGCGCAGACCTCCGGCAAGGTTTTTGAGTGTTTAAAACAACACAGAATGTCACAATCATGTTCATTCAAGGGCGACACTAGCAGTATGTCATTTTAAAGGAGGAAACAAATGTAGTTTTACATTCATTGCAATCAGTCAGGATGTCCTGCACCTTCGATTCTGTGAGCAGAACGATAAATAACAAGCTCACAATGCTCGTCAACCAGTTTGGGGTGTTAGTACGATATCAACTGACGATTAACTCAAAGTACAGCCTAGGTACAGATACATTATTTTTAAAAATGCGAAGCAAACGGACATGGGGCTGCGCTGGGGGGAGTGGAGCGACTAAAAGGAGGGTGGAGGAGAGTTAGACGCCGCAGTAACCTGAAACAACAGCACCCTCAGTTAGCGGTGAAGCTAGCCTAAGGTTAGCAACACAAGCTAACCTTTCTGGAGCTGGCCCAATTTCTGAATTCTATTGATATAGCCAGGTTTGAACATGTAGAGGATAGTCCTTATGTATACTCATAACACAGCATGTAGGATTCAAATACTTTATTTCGATCAAGATTTGACCGACAACTGTATCAGAAACTGTACCCAGTAAGCACATATTCATTGGCGATGTCATTAAAATGTGTCTGTATGATGTATTTGGTGGTGGAGGTGTTGCAACGTCCAGGAAGTGACAAGCTGACATGAAACGCGGTTGTGAGCATGTGTGTGCTAATGACCTTGCATCTAGTACTAATGGATGTGGATGTTTTTAAACCACTTGTCAGTCAGATGTGATTTGCTTTTGTATTACAGGCCTCGATTCAGACAATGTAGATGAGTTTATTTGTGCCTTGGGGAGAAAATGCAAAGCAGAATTCCATTTCATGTTTCAGTAGTTTTGCCATGTTCTCCTTCTGGATCTTGTTAGAAGGAAATGTAGTGTTTCCATTAGTTGCCAGGAAACATGCATATATGGAAAGAATATCATAAAACCTCAGGATGTCTGGTTTGATGTGCTTCTGCTTTCTCCTCCACTCCTGTTCCCCGCTCTGCATGTCAATAGGGGGAGATGTCATGAATGTGTCTGTGTTTCCCTCCAGAGTCCGACGAGACAGGAAAGGCCGGAGCGACAGGATCGCAGACTGTCAGGACTGGCAAGACATTTGTTCGCGAAACGCCGTGAATGAAATCGAGCCTGTCGAAACATCCGTCGAAGTGGTGGATGGACGACAGAAGGTTAATTACGGCTGTTTGATAATGATTTTATGGAGAGGGATACATTTTCACACATTCTAAAATACATAATGTGATATATGATTGAGGATTGAAAAGGTCGTGAACGTCGATCGCATATTATATGTATGTAACCCAGTAAAAGATATTTATAAGTGTACTGATCCATGAACTGTGATGTTTTTATGTAAGCATCCCAAATTCTGAGCTCCATAACAAAATTTGTCAATCAAGAACCATTTCCACAGTGGAAATATTTAGAGCAGCCTTCCTCTGCAGACTTCCTGTCAGAACTGGTTATAAACACATCGGGACACACACGTTTACAAGAGGACATTATCACATGAGCACACACACGCACACACACGGGCAAGTGTCCGGTGCTTTTTCAGTCACACCTGAGTGAGTTTGCTTTGTATTGGCCTTTCAGCACAAAACCCTGCTTTGGGTCAGCTCACAGGGAATTACATGACAGCAGACCGCACGTCTCCTCCAGATGAACTAAAGTCACATCCATCTTTTCTCAACTCACAGATAGTGAGCAGGCTTCAGATCCGCAACGCCAGTTTTTCCGTCATGTACAAGTGTTCTGCCGAGAATAAAGTGGGCAAAGATGAACGGCTGATTTACTTCTATGTAACCAGTAAGTATGCTGGGTTTGATTTCACATTGCCTTTGGAGTAGCGCACCGAATGTGTCGGTTCCACCGAAATCCCCTCCGGTGGTACAGATCAAGGAAGTTAATCTTAGTGTTTGATTTTCAGGATGTGAGACATCAGTCTCTAATTTCATAACAAGGGAATTCATTTTTGCTACTCTCAAAATGATATACAAAAATTCAGCAGCAACACCATGTTGAACATGGATAGATTATTGAACTGTGTGTGGGTCAAAAGGCTCTTGGGTCACTGTTATAAAAATAACTTGAATAAATATTTGCAACAGAATAGCCCTACCAGATCTTCTTAAATGTGAGTTTGCACTGCTGTGGTCAACTCTATTTGTATATCTTATTTCCGATTGCTAGCCAAATTGATATCTTTTTTAAAATGTAGTTGAATTGACCGTGGAATGATCTCCCTTAACTATATTACATTGAAAAAGCTTTGTCTTGCTAGGCTAGCTAACCACTTCACCTCACCCCTCTCTGTATCTACAAAGCCATCCCTGAGGGCTTCAGCATGGACGTTCATCCATCTGAGAGTCCCCTGGAGCAGGAGAAGGTGTCCCTGTGCTGCAGCGCTGACAACTACACCTATGAGCAGCTGCAGTGGTATCGCCTGGACCAGCACGCCCTGCAGGACAAGCAGGGAAAGCAGTTGGACTGCAGGAGCGTGCATCTCTACGCAGTCCCACTTGACGGCCAGCTCTCCTTCCAGGAGCCATCCAACAGCTGGGTCCTGGATTTCACCATCCCCTCCATACAGCTGCACGACGAGGGTCATTATGTGTGTGAGGCGCAGAGCAGGAGGAATGGGGAGAAACAGTGTCTCTTCAGATACATGCCCGTCAGAGGTGAGATGTAAAGAGATGGAAGCTCCGGCTGCAGACAAAAAGTGAAGAGAGTAGCCACTCATACCATAGCTAATTTTAAAGAATATCTCTCAAACACAGGACACTGTGTGTCTGGTACGGAGCTGCTTGTGGCTTTGAAATACGAGCCGAAGTAAAGAAGAGCCCATGCATTTCCATATACACATGTTGAGAGAGTACCTGGTTGCTTGCCCAGCATCAATTTGTTGTGACACGAAACAAAGCTTAGATGCTGCAGGCGGAAAAACAAACACATTTATGCTTCATTCATGTTTTTTTCTACCTCTGCCCTTTCTTTAATCCTATGCAAACCTTGAACGGATATTATGTACATTCAAACCTGTTAGTAATATAACAGGTTGCACTGTTATAAGTGCAATCATTGCTATTTCTTGGAATTCCGCCTCCTCGGCCTCCTCTCTCGAACCTTTGGCCTCTCTGTTTTTCCACAGCCCTGGAGGCGCCTCGGTACAAGCGCAGCCTCACCAACCAGACAGTGAACGTGACCGAATCTCTGCAGATGGAGTGTGACGTGGAGGGCATACCTCTGCCCCGTCTCTCCTGGTTCAAAGACAACCAGCCTCTTCACCAAATGTCAGGTGAATGAATACACCCACACAGGTGATATTTACTCAGCAGCCCAGCGGCCCACCCACCAACCAAGCAACTACACGTACGTACACATACTCGCTCACACACCGATAGAGACAGGCAACAGTTGGCAGACGTTGCAGGTTTTTGTTGCACTTTCGGTCATGTTAAAATGCAATCCAGGGAATAAAAGCCAAAAGGGAACCACCCACCACCGAGCAGCCCACCCACACATAAAAATGTGGAAGAAATGTGTCAAACAGTGACAGGACTACTTGCACAGGCGTGTTAGCTGCACACTAGAGAAACACACATGCTCGTACGAAACCCTGCTGGGCTGATAGACCTGGATTGGACACATTCAATTTCTGTGTGTGTCTCTTCTGAACATCTGAAGAAGATGGGGGCAGGTGGAGGGTTGGAGGTGGGGTGGTGGTAAGTAAAAGGGGCTGAGTGAAAGCTGATGCCCTGGAGTCACATAGACGGGCTGCAGGGAGCATGTGGTTATACACACAGGGCGCGTGATAGTAAATGGGTTTTACAGATTGAAGTCCAATGGTTCGGGGGTGACAAGATTTTAAGAAATGTAGAAAACGTTTTTGACTTGATGATGTGACAGGTGAGAGGGGCCAAATTGCATATGTGCATTGTCTCCCCAGCCGCTTATGTATGTGTGTGTGTGTGTGTGTGTGTGTGTGTGTGTGTGTGTGTGTGTGTGTGTGTGTGTGTGTGCAGGGATCCAGCTTCATGATTCAAACAGCACGCTTAGTATCCAGCGAGTTAGAGAAGAAGATGCTGGGCTTTACACCTGCACCGCCTGCAACCAGCGTGGATGTGTCCACTCTTCGGCTGCTGTCCGAGTCATCGGTGAGAGAAACACACACACACATGTACAGTATGTACACAAATTGTAACATACAGCATCACAGCCCTGACATTCTCACCGCCGACATGAGCTTTTTCATAAGCGCTCAGGCTTGAAATCACAGTTGCACTTAGCTCACCCCGCACAAAATGTGCAGGTCCGAATTTTTATCATTCACCTCTCACACTTCTCACGGCAGCTATAGTGTCTTTTGTTTGCGCATGCATGCGACTCCAGAATAAAATTAAGGTCGAAAAACTAAAGGGAGATTCGATATTCAGAACAGGTCATTGAATGGGTTCATTGGAAGTGGTTTCACTGCTGAATTGATTATCATTGCTGTAACCGAAAGATCCAATCGCAGGATGTTGTGAGAGCCAAGAGAATTTGTTTGTGATATAGCACCCCCTAGAGTCAGTGAGGGGTAATGCCAACAAGGAGAAAGAGGATGTGGAAGGACTCTAAACTATGACTTTCTTTCTGTTTTGTTTACCCTCTTTCCATATTTCAGGTTCAAGTGACAAGGCCAATGTGGAGATAGTCATACTCATCGGGACGGGAGTGATTGCTGTTTTCTTCTGGGCCTTGCTCATCCTCATATTCTGCAATGTGAAACGGGTCAGAGGTTGCCACTTTTCATTGTGTGTGTCTGCGTGTTTGTGAGAGAAACTGACAGGCCGTGACAAACACTGTTCAACCTTTGCCTCGTGCAGCACCGTCAGCTCATAAATACAACCCTAAGATGTTTAAGTGACGCTGTAATTTAAGTCAGACAGAGCTTCTGATGTCTCCTATGAGCCCAATTACTCGCTTGCTGCTATTATCCATAATAACAAGCATGACTATGGCGGGGCCAAATTACATTATCTCATTCAGATGCGCTACAGCTGTTCGTGATAGTGCTGTCATTAGGAAATTAATGTAAAGATGTGGAGAAATGACTTGTTTTCCCCCACTCACCTTTCTTATCTTAATCCCTTTTTCAGAATTAATAGTTCCGGCGGAGAGAGATACTAATTTAGCTTTTGCATGCACAGTATTTCAACAACGGTGACAGCTATTAAAAACTTCTGGATTAAAGTGTCTTCAGAGCCTCGTTTAGAGGCAGTTCATGTATTGTTTATACTCTAATGAGGTTAAAGAGGTCGTTGCCATTTCAGTATATTAAAAACACCCCCAGGATTTGGAAGAATTTCTCTTCACCTGAGGAAAAAACATCCAAAGTACCACACGAGGAATCACTCGCTTGTAATATCCTAGTTTGGTTTCATTTCCAGCTCACGTCTTATTCAGCCCTAGTTGACTTTTCATCTCATCACCTCACCTCACATCACCTCTCTCCCTCTCTATGTTCTTCAGATTAACCCGGCAGACATTAAGACAGGATACCTCTCAATCATAATGGACCCCGGGGAGGTGCCTCTGGATGAGCAATGTGAATGTCTGCCGTACGACTCCTCACAGTGGGAAATCTCTCGAGACAAACTCCGACTGGGTGAGTGACTGGCAGAAGAAAAGGATGCATGAATGCTGGGATAAAGGAGTGAACAGGAATGTGTGAGGGAATATACAAGAGGAGGGAAACTGATTCAGTATTCCATTCCTAGAGTGCTAGAATAGAATTAATGGCATGGGTTTGGATTGCAGACAGGTGGGCATGTTGCTGCCAGGTAGTGCTGCCATGTAAAGTGCCAGTGTTAAATATGTGCTCACTCTCAGCACGACTTTTTAAACACAACCCAGGGAAAAACATCTGTTTCACCACTGCGACATATGGGAACATGTTGCTTTCCAATTACAGCAATTCAGATTCAAATTTCTCTCCTGCGTCTGTAAATTAGGGGCTCAATGCATTTTTAGTTGCAGCTGCTCCTGATAGCTGGTTGAATCACAGTGAGACTGAGCCTGTAAAGATCAATGAGCACGACTATTCATGTACATTCTGCCATCTCTCCTGACACAGGAAAGGTTTTAGGCCACGGTGCCTTCGGGAAAGTTATTGAAGCATCAATCTACGGCAACAGCAAGAGCACCAGTCAGGACACAGTGGCTGTCAAGATGCTGAAGGGTGAGATTTGTCTTTGTGTGGGAGCTGTGAATTTACTTTTGCTTGCTGTTAAGAGTCTGCATAATTTCCATTGGTTCACGGCATTATGTCAATGCAGTAAGTGTAACATATGTCCTGCTAGATGTGCTTTATTGTGCAGTAAAGGGTACTATATGCTTAAATCTTCCATTCTGTGGATTTATGTTGCAGACGGAGCGACAGCCAGTGAGCACAAGGCCTTAATGTCAGAGTTAAAGATCCTGATTCACATTGGCAACCATCTGAATGTAGTGAACCTGTTAGGAGCCTGCACCAAACCAAGTGGTGAGCACACACATTCATACTGTATGTGTCTGATATCCATGAATGGTGCTGATTGGTAATGACGTTTAAACCCGTCATTACCTTGTAAGTTCATTTGTTTCTCTTGTGAGGTGTTTACATATTATTTCTCGCCATGCAAATTGTCTTGTCAGCTCTGGCTTTGATATTTAACAACAGTATACAAAACTGATGAGCCTGGAAGAATGTGAGCTGATGGATCTTTCCACCAAATGCCTGAATTGTGATTGCAATTGATTTTGTACAGGGTAGGAAAGCGGAAGGTAGGGAGTACATTGGAAAAGGAGGAAATTGAATACCCAATAGGAAGGGAAAGGTCTTGCTCAGTGAGCCTTCACCAAATATGGATACAGCAATAATTGTATATGCTAATATATAACTGTCTGTATCAACAGGTCCACTTATGGTGATCGTGGAATACTGCAAGTATGGGAATCTGTCCAACTTCCTGCGAGCAAAGAGAGAATTCTTCCTTCCTTATAGGGTATCAAAACACTTCGGCGTTCAAGATGAAACGCTTGTCTTTGTTTCTCGAACCTTTTGACTGCTCACAAACTCATTAGATTAACGATATCTATTTGCCCACTTAGGATCGGTCTCCGAAAACTCAGAGCCAGGTGAGGCGGATGATCGAAGCCGGTCAAATGGACCAAAGAGTTCGCCAACCACCTTCTCCATCCTCCTGCCTGCTCAGCAGCTCTCAGACTCCGTCATCTGACACGTCCACTCAGAATCCTACAGTGGAGCAACGTGAGTCGTCATCAAGAGAGAACTGATCAACTTATTGTCATGTCACACAGAAAATGTCATCTTTTCCTCTCGTTCTCTCTCCAGTTGAGGACTTGTGGAAAACTCCCTTGACAATAGAAGATTTAATTTGCTACAGCTTCCAGGTGGCTCGTGGGATGGAGTTCCTGGCATCCAGAAAGGTTTATTATCAGCAATACAGCAATTAGTAAATAATCAGTGGTGATTTGTGACCAGAGGTCTGCTCAGAGGCAGGTTGTAACCCCGATCGTTACCGCTTCAGTCCCTTGTGCCATTTGACCACATGGCTGCTTATCTGTCCTTATCTGTGCTACACCCAACACCAATACCAAGCAGATGTTGCATCTGTTGCAGAAGTAATGAAAATTCATATCTTGGATTCATACTGAACTTCCTTCATTTTAGAAAGTATGCACAAAAGAAGCTGCAAAACATTTGATTGCAGATGATTTTAATGAAGTTTAATTCAAAATAATTCACATTTTGATGTTGAATTAGTAATATAGCTAATACTAATAACATTTACTTATATGTAATATTGTATATGTTATGTAGCATTCAATCAGGACACATGTTATCAGTGTTGACATTTATATCCTTACTTTCTTTACTTAGGTAAAAGAAGCAGTACTTAAATACGAAAATACACTTTAATCACACATCACATCATTTGTTAACCTTCATCTCAGATCATCGTGATGTTGATGGAGACCTGTCCAACATACAATCTATGATAGGAAGGAAAACACTGGTTGTTGTACAAATTGTCAGCTATAACTGAGAAAGACAATTAGCGCTCAGACTCGAAGCACGTTGGCTTTAATGGCTCCTCTGGGCCTGTTTACTTCACAGCCTGGTGAGTAATGCTGGCTCTCCGACAGAGCCGCCCCGGCTGAGACACAGTCCAGTCCCAGTTGCAAACTGACACACACAGGAACACAAACCGAGACTCACTTACCTCCATCGTCGGAGAGAACAATGTGGTGACAGTGTATGTCAACACTCACACAAAGTTTACTCCATCACATGCATGAACACACACCTGTGCGCAGGGTTATAATGTATGTGTGTGTGTGTGTGTGTGTCCGCAGTGTATCCACAGAGACCTGGCGGCTCGGAACATTCTCCTGTCAGAGAGCAACATTGTGAAGATCTGTGACTTTGGCCTGGCCAGAGACATATACAAAGACCCTGACTACGTCAGGAAAGGCAATGTACGTCATTTTCACACCCACTACATGTTCAAGTTGAGCTCCCAGGTTTATCAACCAACCCCGATTAATCTGCCGTGGGCCGACATTTCCGACAAATGTTTTTATCGTGAAGCCCTGATGTATACGAAGGGATGACATTCCTCCTGCTTCCTATAAAATAAACCTCACATAAGACACTTTCAGTCTTTGAACATCGAACCTAAACCCTCCGCCCTCCCTAGAATACGGTCATTCCTTGCATTTTAATGCTTTCTTCTTTCAAGATGAGAAATCAGAAGCTGACAAGAATTCTAATCGTTAAACGTCCGGATGAATCCAGTTCTGAAGGATATATATACAATTCATCCTCATACATTTATGAATAAAAACTACGATTAATTAAAACATGTATGATTTAACGGCCTTGGCTGGTCAGTGGCTCGCTATCGCAGCACAGAGGAATGAAAGAAGAAGAAGAAACAAAGTGTTAGTGCGTGACCTCCTCAGTCCGTCCATTTCCTGTCCAGAGGCCGTTCACAGGGGCTAATTGAATAAAACCAAACTCCCTTCTATTTGACAATTCTATTAGCCAAAGCTACAAAAGGACACGTCTGTCTTTTTTCCGAAACAACTACATTTTTATTGCCGTAACCAGATCATCAGATGGAGGATGTTGAGCCAACGGGCATTAATGTCAGCTATCAGCTTCGGGTCTGTTTCCAACTCTTCATCTTGAGAAGAATCTAAATATTTCAATCAGTCCCTATGAACCTTGATACATGGAGCATTTCTATGAGATCATTTACCCTCGGCTGAACCACACGTTTATTATTATTATCATGCCCCCCGAGAGCGGTGTCATCTGTGCAGCGCTTTAAATTGTTTTAAGGGGTGTCTTGCATTGATTGAGCATGTATGAATATATCCCAGGCTCTCAAATATCCTCTAGTGTATGAACACTTAATTCTTTTTTCTTCCCTGCTCTCATGCTATCTCCAGATGGAAGGCAAGCCATTTGCATAATGTCGGGATGTCATACGGCCTGATCCTATAATCAGCTTTAAGTAGCTCTCCAGGTTATGTGGCATCGCATTTACGAAATTGGGAAGCTGCTTATTTATGTAACTACTAATAGGGGTTGGTGTGTGTGTGTGTGTGTGTGTGTGTGTGGGGGGGGGGGTAATTAAAGAAGTGTTGTTTTCTGGTTTATTGTATTTGCCTTGAAGAAAACTCCATCCATGGCAGAGGAAGGATTTCCAACAAGAACGACTTGTTTTGAGTTTACGAGAGTTGTTTCTATATCTCGACTGTAATATGAATTACGGGCTTGTGTCAACAGCACCCTCTGGCAGGTAGAAGATATCCAATAGACTAAGGTATACAATCCTCTCCAGGCAACCACTGCTGGGTTATCTAGGGAGAGGGCAGGTGCAGCAGGTGTAGCAGCGCCGGAATAGTTAGAATGTTCTGAGGCAACAGCATACTGATTCACTATCTGTAACATTTGTCTGATGTTTTGATATTCTCTCAGGCTCGTCTGCCCTTAAAGTGGATGGCTCCTGAGAGTATCTTCGACAAAGTCTACACCAGTCAGAGTGACGTGTGGTCTTTTGGAGTTCTCCTCTGGGAAATCTTTTCACTTGGTAAAAAAAAAGTTTTTTGATGAAGGTTAATTTGTATAGAAACCGACGGGACAGAGAGCGCAGCCTCCTCTGGACGTGTCTTCAACACTATAGTTCAACCACACAATAACTTCTATCCCTGACATGTCAGTGAGCGCCGCATCCTGCTTGTGTTCCAGGTGCGTCTCCCTACCCAGGTGTGCAGATTGATGAAGACTTTTGCAAACGTTTGAAAGATGGGGTCAGGATGAGGTCACCGGAGACTGCTTCCCCTGAAATGTAAGTATTGGTTCTGATTAGTTCCCGCACTCTCAATCACCGAAATAATAAACAAACACGCTGATGTGATTTATAACCCTAAATGCTTTTGATGTATTAAATCAAGTCTGACAGCGCCAAGATGACACTCGTCTGCTGATGAATATTGTAAATCTGAGAGAAAATAGGATTAAATCTGAAGTTACGTGAGGGAGTTTAGGAGTTCAGTGTCATGCTCCTTCTGACTGTGCTGCCCTCTGCTGGCAGATATGGCATCATGTTGGCCTGCTGGCACGGTGAGCCCAAAGAGAGACCGACCTTCCCCGGCCTGGTGCAAATCCTGGGAGACCTGCTGCAGGACAACGGTCTACCTGTAAGCTCACCGCTGGAGAGACATGACTTCTTGCTAGTTATTGTGAAAGTGGCTTGATTTAACCTCTTTAAACATCTTGAATCTTGACCTCAGGATGGGAAGGACCACTCACAGAGCTCAGAGGACGATGGTTTCTCGCAGGCCTCATCACGCCCTCCATCCGAAGAGGAACTAAGACTAACCTGCAACACTCTGCCAACCAGGTACCAAATCTGGACCTGAAAACAACAAATAAATGAAATACAGTGAATCTGAAATGAGTTTTAAATTACAAAAATGAATAAGAAGGTTCAGCTTAGATTACATTGGAACATTTTATAGACTGGAAAATAGTTATGTCTGTTGCATGATTCCATCTTCAGAGGGATCTCAGCAGCTCAGAGCAACAGACAGCTGACATTGTTGGACTTTGAATAGAATTTGATTGCCAGAACTCAACTTGAAAATATTCACATGAACATAACAATTTCAAATATAATCACATATGAATACACTTACTGTCTGCTATTATTTCCCATTGTACTGTAGTTTTCCTGGAGCTGCTAACACTCTCCAGTACTCCAGTAAATCACAGATTGCTCGCAGGAAAAGATGAAAACTAAGAAGTGAACTTGCCCAGAATGATAATACTGAAGGTTAAAGAGGCCGTTGTGATTTCTTCAGCTTGAATCAACTGACTGTTCTCGTAAATTAAACCGGAGGTCACAACCCCCTCAGGGACCGTCACGATCCTTCGTCGGTCATGAGACGTTTTATGGGAATAGGGAAAACATTCATATAAATGAATCAATGTGTCTGTATTTTCAAGTGTTGCTCTGATGTCAGCTTCAGCCTCTCGGCGCTCCTGTGAGATTCAATTAAATGAAAAACAACTCACGAAGTGAAAGACCGGTTTCACAGAAAGCAACACATCCTCAGTCCAGAGTGCTTCGATTGCTTTTACTTTCTCTTATCTGTCTCTGGCATGTGGACATCATGAGACCTTCCTTCATCTGATGATCTTAATCTCGTCACCAGGTATTATAACTGTGTGCCCTTTTCCGGCTGTGTTTTTGTGGGACCCTCCAAAGCATGTCAGCCCAGAGTGAAGACGTTTGAAGAGCTGCCCCTGGAGATGCACGGACAGAAGGCCTCCCAGGTAAACCCTTTATCTTCCTATCAGACGTTCAAAATGTGAACTCGTGACATTGTTGATGGCAGAGATAGGAGAGGGATAGGCAGACTGGATCGTCATGACAACACAGGTATGTAGAAGAGCATCTCTGAAGCGGTGGTTGTACAGCAGCAGAAGACCGCACCGGATGACACTCCTGTCAGCCAAGAACAGGAAGCTGAGGCTACAACTTTAGACAATGGAGGTTTGGACAAACACTGCCCGGTTCTGAAGAGCTGAAGAGCAGTGTCAGCATTTCTGACAATCTCTGCTCACAAACATCTACAACTGTGTGACCTGATGAAGTGGCCGGTGATTGTACTTGTTGCTGCCCGACCCCCACCAAAGCAGCGAGATCAACTGAAGTCATTAACCTCACACGGTGTCATATTGTCTCTTTTCAGGACAACCAAACGGACAGCGGCATGGTCCTGGCCTCCGAGGAATTCGAGAGAATCGAGCACAAGCACAGGGGGGCCGTCTCGAAAAGGTTAATTATACAAACGCCGTGATGCATGTGACTGCTTGAAACTGAAAGTGACACATAGAAGATACGAAGCCAGTCATTTAGTCATAGTGTTTGACATTTTGGTTTGAAGAGACACCCACTCAGATCAAAGCGAGGCTCTTCAGTGTCATCCAACATGTTTTTTTTTAGATGTTTCAAAGGGAGCGTTCTTTCATTTCTCTCTGAAACGGAGGCACGTCATGTGTAATCAATCCCCGCCTTACAATATGTGTAAATATATGCAAAGGAAGGGAGCTAGCAGAGTCTTGATTCTTGATTCTAGCAGAGTCTCCTGAGTCGTTCATGTCCAAAGCCCACAAATGTGAGAATAACAACTCTCTAAATAGCCAACTTAGCAGTAAACTGTTGATCTGGTGACTCATGAAGTCGAGGAGGAGGAGCTCCTGTGTGATCAAACGTACATTATTTAGCCGGCAGTGATAGCCAGACAGAAATAAAAAGGCTTTCACCAATACATCTACTCTGCAGTTCATTTTTTGAATCCTTCCATATTTTCAGCACAATGCCAGTCTGCAAAAATCCTACACAATTTCAATGTTTTGTCATTTCGGTTGTGCGGTGTTCTTCACATCTCCAGAAGCACACAACAACAAGCTCCCAGCAGCCTTATAAATAACGATGGAGGACGGGAAATGAGCCAAAATGCAAACAAGAACAAACTGAAGCATGAACATTGGCTGCCGGTAGAGCGGCAACTGACACACAAGGATGCAATGAGAATACAAACAATATCAATGTCGGGTTCATGTTGTTTGCTATACGGAGAAATAATAACATAAAGTATCAGCAGCTGTTCTCATTGGTTGTCAGTTCTTGATGATGATGCTGAAGGTGGTTTTGTGTTTCATCTTCAGACGTATGAGCAGCAGCAGCAGTACAGAGCCTCTGACGGCCTCCCATGGTTCCCTGGGGCGAACCATTGGCGACGGCAGCTCCAGACACTGTCCAAAGTTCTTTAACCAGCTGTCGGGACAGACCTTCTACAACAACGAGTACGGACACCTGTCCGAGGAGGGCTTCTGCGACTTCTTCTCCTCGCCAAACGCCCCCTGCCTGGCCTCCTCTAATGTGTAACCTTACTACAGATGCAGCCCAATAGAAAGCAAAGGCTCAGGTTTAGGGAAGCTTTCATAATATTCCAGCATTGTCACACACCTGATCATTTATAACTCGGGTTTGTGGGCAATAAATAAACCTGAGCTGACCTCCTCATCATCTCAAGATCTTTGGTTTCTCCTGCTGCATCAACAAATGAACTGATCTATGATTCCTCTAACCGGCCACCGGGTGGCAGCATTATGATAAAAACAAACCCTAAGTATTTTCTAATAACACATTTGTATTTTTTATCTTTTATATTCAGTTTTCTTCCTTCTTTTGTACAAACTATGACTCATATGGGAAGAAATAAAGAAATTATGTTCTCGATCTCTGTCAGCCGGATGTGACTTCAGGCTCATAATGTAACAGATTTAACACATTATCCACGGTGAGCTGCAGCCACAAAGCTCTGTGATGATCCATTCAAGGGGACAATCAGCCAGATGATCACATATCTACGGTCATTGTGTCATTCAGTGGAGGTGGAGACGCTTGGATGCATGACACAGAGAACGAGGAATTAGTGACGGAGGTAAACAGAGGGATGGAGGGTGAATGAAAGACTTGAGTCACACTAAGCACCTCTTATCAGAGTTGGACGTAAGCACGACAGCTGTGGTGGCTTACCCTCTTCTTAAATGCTCAATGGCAACCTGCACAGTGTCGAGTCTGGCTGTCGGCTGAGGGAAACCAGTGCAAAGTCCACTTCCTGCACACTCACTAGTCCTGTTAATGTGACAATAGGAGAGGTGCAAAGGTTCCACTTTCAGTTTTTATGAAGTTGTTATTGACCTGAGAATAGCTGTCATATTAAGTAGATTATGGTTTTAAAATGGCAACTTTTGAATGGAAAGAATTGTCTTTTAGATCGGCATGTTCCTTATCTAACCTGGACACCAGAACATGGCTACCTGGAGGTTATCAGGCCTTTAAAACAGCTTAAACACATATCCTACAATAAATCTGTCAATCTCAAGGACTCTGCAGACACGGATCGCATGACAGTAACCTCCGTGTTACCTTTGCTGGAGGAACATGCAGCAGTGAAGTGTAATCAGAGACAGACCAGGGAAGGTTCGGAGGGCATCTGATTATTAATGTCCTTGATCAAAATAGTTGTGGTAACAACAGTAAAAAAACACTGAAAAGGAAAGAGGAACATGTCTGCCACAATATCTCTGCTTAAAGAACCAAAACATCATTTAACAACTTCATTTCAAAAACACAGATCGACGTACCAGAACAACCAAAATCTAATTGTCTTTTATCAAAACAACCAAAATCAACATTTTGTAAAGTTTACAGCACATTTAACAGCATTGACGGACTATTGAGGATAAATGGACAGAAAGCGAAACAAAAATCAGTATATTAACAATATTCATACTGCAGTTGTAACATGTAAGAAGCTGGTTATAGTGGCAGCCACTGAGGAGCAACTGGAGGAGAATAAAGCTCTGAGGGGAAACAGAAAATACTGCGGATGAAATCGGGAGATGAAAACTCATGAAACATTATATAAACAGTGTATGTAACAGGAACACTTTAGAGTTGTGTCACGTATGTGTCATAATACAGGTCAATAAACCCAAACACCCTCAGATGATCATCCCCTTTTACAATTCACTGGAGTCCAAAATGCAGGATTGAATATACGTGGGGTGGACAGATTGGACCGCTGCTGTGTTATAAAGTTAACATGTTGAATATCAGCACAAAATATCAGCTATTTCTGTGGCTTCCTTCTAAAAATATTCTGCTGCAGCCTTCAAATCCTCACGAGTCGAACCCTGACATACAGTACTTCCCTCCTCTCCTTTGACACTGAAGCGGACATGTGATAGTCAGCGTCCACACGTCATAGGAGCAGATGGAGCCGGAGCCTGAGAGGAGCTTCAGTAACTGAGATGTGACCACGTAGCCTGGTAGTTTGATCGAGTGCAGGAGCCACTTCATTGGTCAAGGTGATAAGATCTCCACAGGTTCGACGAGGATTGGATTTAGCTAGCAGGCCAGGAACTTTGCACTTATAAATAAGACATGAGGGGGGTTTGAAGAGCCGTCCTCAGGACATTTTCCCTATCTGGATCTTCTTCCAGGCTTCTGAAGCGGTGAATATGCAGGAGTCAATGATGCCTGCGACTGTGAACGTCCCTCCTACGATGGCACAGATCTACAGAGAACAGATCAAACCTGTCAGACCTTCTTGATATTTACATAAATGGCTCAATATCAGCTGGTTTCAACTCCGTGTTCTCATACCGATACATTACACAGTCATCCCAGTACGAGCTGGAATCAAGCGGAGAGCCCTACTTGACTCATAATCTCAAGCTATGACTCACTATAATCGCACAGAAGAGTCATCTCTCTGTTCCTCTAAATAACGTCTTACAGAGGATGTTTCTGGAAACTCAACAAGTTGACGTTTCGGCTTAGTAAAGGTATAATTTGTAAGTACCTGAGCAAGCTACACCCAGTCCCACCCCATCTCGTCATATCACGTTGTTTCCTAAGACATGATAGTGAGTGTCTCCAGGGCGAGGAGGGGGCCCAGCCCAGCCCAGCCACCCTGCTGCCCCTTGTATCAGTGGTCACATTCTTTAGGTTAATACCAATATCCCCTGTTTACAGCCGCGGATCAGCTCGCTGAGTTCTCAGCTCAATACAAGCTGTGCACCTACAAGTGGGTCGTCTAATGGAAACGGAAATCTCAGCCGAGCTTAGCTAACGCGCCGAGCCAAACCGGGCCAATACCATTAGTGTAGACTTGGCTTCATGCTTTTGACAAGGAAAACAGATGCCTGCTGTGTCTAACAACAACTATATGGAGTGGTGGCAAAATCAAAACTGTCAGGTGTTCTGCAAACTTGACTAAAACTAAAACGATAAGATGAAAGACATTAAAACGCTCCTTAGAGACGAGAGGGTAACAGCCGAGTCGGGTAATAAGCCCCTCGGACAATCTTCTGTCATAATGCTCTTTCCTACAGTCACTTTCCTTCTATGTGACAGAAAAATATAAATAAGTGCAGCTGTGTTTGAAACCTCGAACTCACAACTGAACATGAAGGTCCTTAAAATAAAAAATAAAACGACTTTCACTAAAGACCCTGGATTTTCCTTCAGGTTAGATACAAGTAGAACTCACAGTTGTGATGAAGCGATACAAGGGCTGTCTGCGCTCTGTGTACTTCACTGTGATTGGACTGAGGTCGTATCGGAACCAGATGGCCGGTAT
Source organism: Macroramphosus scolopax (assembly GCA_901007825.1). Taxonomy (NCBI): domain Eukaryota; kingdom Metazoa; phylum Chordata; class Actinopteri; order Syngnathiformes; family Centriscidae; genus Macroramphosus; species Macroramphosus scolopax. The sequence goes on from CAAKHC010002511.1 coordinate 61,635, forward strand.
GATCCTGCCCGTGTGGCTGTAAGCAACATATTCCTGCAGGGGATAGAAAAAAGGTGCCTGTTATATATTTGTAATGTGTTTTGGAACTGCTCTTGACAAGAAGATTGATAATAATCAACACAGAGAGCTAATCTGATGATCCATTCACAGCGGTCTGTAACTCCATCCTTATCTGCGGTGTGGTGGCAGTGCTGTTTATGAGTCATTACAGAATTGCTTTTAGATAAAGTCACACAAAAGGCCATAAATGATTCACTTCAAATGAATCTGGGATATATAAAACGAAGCATGAGAAGACGACAATGTGTTGTGTGAAGTCATCGTCATGTAGAAATCCATCCTTACTCACAAGCAGTCACTTATTCAACACAGAAAAAGAGGCATCCTGAGCAGTGAGGAGTGTTTCAGCTGGACACCATATAAGTCTCGCTGATGAGGTTTTTGGAATATTTCTCTCCGGCCCTCATCCTTCCTGTTCACAGCTCAACTGTTATTACTCCAAACTTCAGACCCAGCAGTCAGTCAACACAGTTCTAAGAAGTGTGTTTATGGTTTGTTGACATCTGTGGAGTGTTTCCAGTCACTAGGAGTGAGCTTTCACTTCCAGGTGAGTGCACATGTTAACACGCAGATGCACGCTCGGGCCATATGTTAAGATGGTCACATGGCTTTTGGGACCAGAGCATAAACAACATACGAAACAGCAGGGGAAGAAGAAGAGAAGAAGAGGTGTAGCAGAAGAAATACAGCACCTTGCTGGCTACGGTGTACTGGTAGGAGAACCTCTGTTTGCCCGACAGGTCTTCATAAACTGTTGGAACGATCTTCAGTATGTAGTCATGTGAGGCCAGAGCTGCGAAGGGAACAAAAGTTATTTTAATAAAGAAAGGCTTCTTCAGTGTCCAAACATGGACGTAGTTTGGATTATTACGTAACTCCCTGCAGCCCTTCCTTTTGCAGCGGTCTGAATTACATTTGGTTTGGATCGAGTCCGCCCGTCTGCCTCATCATTATCACTCCATGTGAAGAGTATGCAGCCTTATATAAATGTCACATAGTAGTTATGAAGGGTGCAGGCCAGGTGTGTGTACGTACGATTAGAAGCCGACTTGTCGGCACCTCCTAAAGCATTGAAAGCACCTTGGACCTTTTGTACCTGCGTGACAAAAGAGAGGAGACAAAGTGTTTTGCTTTAATGCATCTTATGTGTTATTCATTTGTGTCCCAGGTGGTTTGTTGAGGCCCAAGTGTGCATCTCAACCTGGAGCTTTTCCCCAAAGGCCAGCTTGTGGATGATGTGGGTCATGTCCGGACTTTGGGGTTGAGCCGTAGCACTGTGAGTGGACACGTGGAAATTTCCTGGCACCTGAAGAAACACACACACACACACACACACACAGTTGGGTGGGTTTAGAAACACCTGCAACACATTTACTTAACTAGTCTGAACACAAACCAACATGGAAACTGAATGTTCCTCGCCCCCGGAAGAGAAGTGAACACAGTTAACAAGTTTCACGTATTGCAAATTATTCCACGAGCAACAGTGTTAATTGTTCAACTGCTGGGTTAATCATTTTAAGAGCACTGGAAAGGCTGACGCATGAGATGGTTGGTGGGACAAACAGGGCTGCTCAGGGCCCGAACTATACTGACCCCGTTCAGCATAACTCAATTATCATCTCTCTGCAGGTCTCGGACCGGGGCTCAGCTCAAGACTAATAAATACCTTGAACCATCAAAACATCTGGCTTCTTATCCACTCCATCATCAAACAGATACACTTCTGTCATAAGTTAGTCTTGTGTGTGTGTGTGTGTGTGTGTGTGTGTGTCTTTACTTTGTTGATGACGAACTCCCCTTCAAAGCGGCACCCATCTCCCTGGTTGAGAGGAATCTTCATGGAGTTGTCTATGTGACCGACCTCGTGGCGGCCCATTTCATCCTGGATGTCCAAACCCACCACTGAAAACAAGGTGCTGCCACATCAATACAGAAAATCTTCTACAATTACCATTTGTATTTTGTACATTTACCAATAACTCTAATTAATGAAGAATAGCTGTCGTACTAAAGTCTGTTTGGAACATGATCAATAATCAAAATCAACATGTATCATGATTCACAG